>NSDO01000019.1:120994-169591 GCA_002286825.1 Lagenidium giganteum
GAAAGGGAAATGCCATCTGGGTGCAACATGGCAGCAACATGATTGCAACATGAGCATTTCGTGTTCACGGTTTTTCGACGAAACATAGACGATAACATCGTCCTTAAATATATACATATATTGTAATGTATAACGTTCTCCGTGCTGTGATGAACACTGTTTCATTTTGCACAAGGTGTCTGTATTTGTTGTGTTTGTGTACAATAATGCTGGGACTAATCTCACGACGAACTCACTTCGAGTGAATGGGAAGCGCATTGTTGATGGCAAATGGGCCACTGGCCCTTGCCTATTAGAGAAGAGAGGGGTATTAGACAACGTCTACTGGCAATGGACAGACAGAAATCGAAACGTGAGGCACTGTTGGCCTCAAAGCCAAGTCACACGCAATATGCTGTGTGTTGAAGTCTTCGCATTTGGCACTTCAAAAAACTATCTGGCGGTCTGCCGACGGAACTGGTGGGCCACCAGCGATGGCGCACGCTGGCTTCCCATTCCATATAAAATGTTAAAGGATCGCCCCCATATATTGACACGCAGTGTCTGCAGCGTTGATTCGACGAGCAACCGAGAATTGATTTTCGGAGGCTTTCCTTCCTGCATGGAACTTGGCTGGCTTGCTCTCTTCTCGGAGTTGGATGCGTGGCTCAAGGGCGAGGCAAAGTCATCGGTGGTGTTCGCGGAGGACTCTAAGCGCAGCGGTGTGAGCACCTCATTGCGTTGTCATTT
Source organism: Lagenidium giganteum (assembly GCA_002286825.1). Taxonomy (NCBI): domain Eukaryota; phylum Oomycota; class Peronosporomycetes; order Pythiales; family Pythiaceae; genus Lagenidium; species Lagenidium giganteum. The sequence goes on from NSDO01000019.1 coordinate 121,724, forward strand.
CTAGCAAACTCTGCTGCAAGCTGACTGAGGACCATTTCAAGGTCGAGACTTGACCGTCTCCTTCGTCACCAACACATGGTGCCTTCGTCCGCGAACAGGTCGCGGGTTGGGTGATTCGTGGGATGGATCCAACCACAGAAGACGGCATCCTTGATTGTCTCTTGTTGTCTCCAGGCAAGACTTCGTTCGCTTTACGTATCCTCGTCCACACTCGCACTCACACGAACCTGGATTGCGTCTTGATTGCTCTCTGCCCGATTTCAACCCGCATTGACAAACATTTAAAGGCAACGAATCAATGGATAGCATGCGTTCAGTGGGTTGAACGTCATGGGACAACAATGAACTTAAATAGTTTTGTTTATTTGCACAGAACCCGGCAAGACTGGCACCCATGCGTCTCGACGGACGGGGCCGGCATGTCGAGGAGGCACTAAGACTAACACTAGATATACACACAACTCACGTTTCGCGGCAGCAGCAGCCCTCCAGCTCACACCTGGTGAGCGTAGTGGTGGAATGTTTGCTTTGGCGATTGGAGCGGATAAGTCATTCGCCGAGCCATGTGGTGTCGAGGATTGGGCGTGTTCATGATGTCACAAAAGATCGCGACTTCATCGAGATGCCAAGCCTGAGGAGGCTCAGTGAGACTGATTGGTGCCAAATCGTCGCTGAGGTTCATCGGTGAAAGAGGGCGTTGCTTGCAGAACATCTCTTCAGCGGAGCGTGGCGACATGTCGTTACAGACGACCTTTGGACTGTGTGGTGGCGACACGGCTCCAGGGTACGGCGCGGCACGCTGCTGACGCTTTTTACGGTCCAGCTTCTTCTGATTCTCGTTTGCCTTGCCTCGATGATACTCGCACAGCTTGTGCAGCGTGCCATTGCGCTTGAGGGCTTGCGGGTTTTCACACTTGCCAGTGCGATACCCACAGCGTTTGACGACCACGCCAGGGGTGTGCTGCTCGAAGAGCGTGTCCAATTCCTTGGCAGACAGGGTCACTTGGTCCATGATGCGATGTCGGGGGGAATACGTGGTGGGCGTTGTGCGGACTGGAGCAGTTCTAGTAGGTCTCGGCCAGCCGGAGCGGCGTGGACTGAAATGAGCAAATTCCCAAATGAGCGCTGGAGTGCGGGCGAAAGGCGTCTGCTCTGTCAAAGAGGAATGTGCAGAGCATCGACCCACCCGGCCCCACCCACGCGCCGACTGCGCGAGAGAACCCAGAGGGGCGCAATCCCCCACACCTAGCAGAGTGGTACATCGCTCACACAACCGTGACTGCGACGCAAAAAGCCTGGGCAGGGTTAGGAATGGACTGCCCCGCGCTGGTGTCCACCATCACGGGCACGCCCGAGCGGCACACCCGCGCACCATACAGACCAATTCCTACCACTGTGGCCAGCACGCCACGCCCAGAAAATGGACTCGAGCTCAACTGCTCGAAGCAAGCTCGGCTGCAGTGGCATCGCACGACGGTGCAATCGCTGGTTGTTGATGGAAGCATGTGCAGGAAACACTCTTTCGCACGCAACCCTTTAAGATCTCTTGATGGAGAATGTTTGACGTTAACGCACACATGCAAAATTGGCTTCTTGGTGTGTGACTTGCCAAGAAATACAGCCCAGGTTGTGCTTGTTGCTGTGAAAGTCGGGGCACACCCAACATCACGTGAGCGGTGAATGACCAATGCTCTGCATATCCTCCGTCCAGTTACGGAGGGGCTTCATCCGCAGAGAAGGATCCATGTGATGATGCACCAAGGAGCCACCAACAGCGGCATCACGAACCTGGAGGTTCCGTCCCGCTTCATCACTCATAATTTGCTGCAAACGGAACTTCCGTGTGCGGAAGGCTGCGGGTGATGATGCGTCTGGACGCACGAGATCAATTGGAGATGGACAAACGACGGAAAGCTTGGTCGAGCAAGTGTCGTGCACAACAGGATCGTGAGGATCGCCATGCTCTGGTGACCAACGAGTGACAGGACCAGCTTGAACGAGGCGGCGCTAGAAGCCACGCTCTTCGGCAGCTGATCGTCGCGTGTGCGCCAATCGTGTGAGAGTGCACAGTGCTAGATGCCTGGCTGAAAAAAAGAGAGGACGATTCCTCCTTTTCTTTGGTATGGGAGGTGGCTGCTTTGTGGGTGCTGCATGCCCACTTCCTGCGTTGTTCCGATGGCAACCGATAGGTGTGTCTATCAGAGACAATGGCATGGTGTCGCTGGTTCAGTCGCAGGTGCGAAGGGATTCAGCAGGTGTCGAGATGCAAGCTGGTCATCCAGCACACAACAAAGCGTCGTCATGTTGTCAATGGACAGCGCTGATGAGCAGGCCATTGTCCGTTTCTGACCGATAGCTGTGAAAACAGATGGGTATCGAGAACTTTAGGTACCATTTTTTCCTCAAACTGGTAAATTATGAATTCAAAACAAAAACGAGGAAATTACTCAATTGTTGCCAACCAGCGAGAAGGCGTGCGCTCGAAATCAGTGCAACGACCAGGCGGTTGTGCAGCATAGATTGCGCAAGTCATGTATCGGAAACGAGCAGCTCGACCAGGATGTGAGATTGCTGCCACTTGGCACAACGGTGCACAAAACTTTGGGGGCAGAGAATGCGGATAAATGCAAAACGATGGTGTCATAGTAGATTTGCAGCGGGAGTTGTGAAGAATTGTGCTCGAAGTTCATACATCCAGTCCACGACATCGGTCGTCAAAAATTATCGTGTTGAACAATGGTTAACACTTCAATTGCAACCACCCCTCGCAACCCCAATGCTTGGTCATGATGCAGCAAACCTTGAAAGCAATCAATCGAGCCAACCCCAACTTCACCTTTTCACGTTTGTCTTCACCTCGCTGGCGGCTGAGCAGGTGCTGCCTCCCTCATTTGCCGGACGAGGGTTTTGGACAACACAAGTCAAAGGGCACCGGTGCTGTGGCATCGCCACAGCTCTGCGCAACGAAGTTTAGTGCAAGCGACGGGCGAAAATCTCGACGTTCATGTGCGCATGTGCGCATGTGTGTTGATGTTGGCTTGTCAAAGGTTGTGCTGGCTGCAGCAGCCAGCGATGATTGCCGCAGTGAGGGTTCCGGTTCCCAAAACCAACCTCATGGACGCACATTACGTCTCGCATCCGGTGCCGCAGTTGTGGGGCAGGAACCCGATGAGAGCTCAAGAATTGTGAACCCGTGCCCACAATCATGAGAGAATGCTCACACGGTTCATGCTTGCATGTTTTCATCGTCTGCTGAGGGTGGCACGCTGTTGAGGTGCACAGTCAAGGAGCTGATGCTCGGTGGATTGGTGCTGTGGCAGTGGCAGCACCAGCCTCAGCTTGACGCTCCGTCTTCTCTCTCTCAGAGGGCTCGTTGATTGGTGACGTGAGTGGTTGGTTGGCTGGCTTGCAGCCAGGTGGCGTGTTCTTCGCGATGACGTCCGACCATGTCGGAGTTTGCCCTCACAAATCGTCCAACGCTCTGTGAAATTGGTTGCATCCAGTTTGCGCAGGAAAAGGGAGCTGCAAAGACATGAAGTTGCATGCGTTCCACTCTGGTGCCCCAGTGGCACAGGGGGACTGCGCAGATTTTGCGCCGCAGAATGCTGTGGTGCTTCCTTCGTTTCTCGATTGCTGGGCATGCCATGCCCAGTATGGTGACTTTTAGAATGATCGAGGCAATGCATTGGGTGAAATGCTTTGTTCCGTTCCCGCAGGTGTAATCGAAGACAATACTGCGTTGTGGTCACCAGTGGTGACCGCCATGTGCTTTACCGCAGCCGCGTCATGCATGGTCACAATTGAACCCTTCAGAATCTGCCACATTCTGTGGTCCAAAGGGAGCGGTTGCAATGATCAATTGATCAGGCACTCAACTTGTAACAGCGGTCTCCACGGTCGCGCGATCCTTTTTCCAGCGCAAGGAGAGTCTCTCGCCACCGTCATGGTTCAACTCGCAATGTGGGGGGTCTGTGTTCCCATTCGCTGATGGGCAGATTGAATTTGCTCACGCATGCGTCTTGGTGATGACTCTGCCGTTGCTCCGGGTTCCGGAGGAACAACTTCCCGGACTCCGGGCAATCAGCACATCCAGTTGGTCGTGCAACACAAGCAGACAAGACGTTGGTTTGGATTTCACAGCACAACCAACCCATTGCCGTCCCCTTCGTTTCGAGCTTCCCGGCCATCAACAGTGGATGGGCGTTGTTTACAAGAATGTTGGCGCTGCTGCTGTGGCTGTGAGCGTGGCTGAATCGGGGCTGGCCTGTTTGTCGGTTCGTGTCGCAGCACGGCTGCTGGAATCGTCTCCACTATTGGCCATGTCATTCATGACAGCTGGGAGCACAAAGAGATTATCGCAGTGCGGACAGCGCTCATCTTCTTCACCGAACAGCATCATGTCCTTGCGGAATGGCTTGCGGCACTGCTTACAAATGAACGCCAGCTCAATGGCGGCATCAAGCGCGTGATCACTCAGCTCGTAATGGCACTCGGAGCAATCAAACCAGCGGTTGCAGCATGGCGCTCGGAACGCGATCTGCACACAACAGCAAAATGTGTCGCACAAGCATCAACACGAATACTGTGAGACGGTCGAGAACTTCAAGCGCACCTGAACATTTTCAATGTGCTTGCACATGTCCTTGCTTCGACAGCGGCTGGGCCTTTGCGCGTGCAAGCGCGGATGCTGTGAAGTTTCACCCAAACTTGCTCTATTTAGCTCGGAGCGACGATTCGAACAAGAGCGGCACGGCTATTCCTCCGCATTGCGAATAACATCCTTGTCACATCGTCCACTCACAGCTACGAAGTCCGAAGGCGGTGGCTTCACACGCAGCTGCGGAGCCTTGTAGTGACTACAATGTACAATGTTGTCCGCAGTTGTGTCACGTGACAAACAACTTCACACTCCAGGTGAATGACTGGAGATCCAGTTTCCGATGCCAGATGTGGCGTCCGATGCGTCCGATGAAGATGTCAGACCATGTCGCTCGTCCACAACGGAGCGTGTGACAGGTTGCAACCAACCACGCTGGGATTGCGTCCGCGCTCCGAGCTGTATTGCACAAAGCTTGCTTTTTGTTGCTTTTTGTTGGTGCGGAGATGAAATTTCTAAAAGCAAGCCTTGCAATCTCGCATGCTGCAGAGTTGCTCGATGCGCTGTTTCGAACACATGCTTGATGTTTCACCAACGTCTCCTTCTGGAGAGCGACGTCTGACAGCAGCTGTTATCTCGAGGGAACGTGTCACCTTTCGCAGTCAGCAGTCAGACTTCCGAGGGAAATGCACACGCTCGCTGGAAGGTTTTCTTGGAGTGGCCAAAATGATTCCCTCGAGGGAAGTCATGATGACCACCCACACAAACGAGAGACGCTGTTGTCAGGCGATTTCTCTCAGAGGATGAAGTGGTCAATACTTTCCCACTGATTGCGATTCTGAGCTCGCACCATGCGGGAAGCCGTGCAAATGCAAATTGCATTTGTTACATATTTTGTGCTTGATGCAGCAGTGAGTTGCCTGATCAAGATGGCTATGATTCGAGGTCGACACATGAGGGAACTGGCAACTGAGGCCTGTCGTGGTTGTGCCATTCATTGAAGGAAACTCAACCATCACATCGCAGCGACTGACTTAGCCATGGCTTCCCTCGTGTGTACCTGTTGCTCGCATTGCATCTTCTTAGGCCGAGCCACAGATTCGCCGCGTGACATCGGGTCGGTATTTGCTCAGCTTGTGTTTGAGGTCATCGATATCGTTTCGAAGCTGGCGGAGCGAGGTACCAGGGGCCGACCGGTGTGGATTGGCGCAGTCGATCCGCTTCAACGCCTTGCGACCGTGGCAGTCGTGCATGTCGTATTTGAGCAATTCAGTTTGAAGTTGTTCTTTTTGTTTCTGGAGCGCTTTGTGGTGCATGTCGAGCCACTGTGATGTCAGCATGCTCGCTTGCATCAGTGTCGTCAGCCGGCCCAGAATCATTATCCGTGCGCCTACATACAAGTCCCAGCATTCGAGAACCTTACCGTTGGTGTGGTTCACGATGTGCGAGATCGTGAAGACATTTTCTGTGTCTTCGAGTACGACTTGGAAATGCTTGGTTGGGATGGAGAAGTAGATGTGAACAAGACTTTTCTTCGTTGTCTGCTGCGTCCGCTCCGTCCACCACGCATGGAAACACATGATCTCTAGTTCATCTAGCTTCTTCATCATCGACAGTTTGTGCAGGTGATCAGCCTGTTCGAACACGTGTGGGTCTGCCTGGGGCATGTTTCCGTGTACACGATCTCGTAAGGGGAGCTTCGGGTGGGCCTCTTGCAACGTCTCGCTGACAAAATCGTAATAGTACTTCTTCATGACTCCATCAGCGGCATCGAGCGTCTCGAATTCCATCCAACCCCCAGTGATAGCCGGCTCGGTTGGTTCCTCTTGTTGCTCATCACGTGCTTCACGACGCAATTCCTTGATCTGTCGCGCAAAATACTTGTCTGCAGGGTGCATATCCTGGACCTCATTGGTGAGGTCATTGCGATATCGCTTCTTTGGATGTTCTTGACGCTGGGTGAACTCCTCCGCATCCTCTCTTTGCTCACCAGCGCCACTTTCATCGCTTTCATGAATCAGCTCCGTCCAGTTAGGCGGCAAAGGTGTCAACGCAGCTTCTTTCAGCAACGGAATCAGATAAGGCTCTTTCGTGAGGTCGACACGAAAGCGCTCGGCCTGTATGTAGATGTCATGAGGTGACAGAGTCTTGCAATTCGCCGAAGGCTCCATGCTGCTCTGAAGCGTTGGAGACAATGGAGGCGACGCAAAGGCTATTCTGAACAAACTTGCGCGCGCCTCCATTGCCATTGAAGGCGTCCCAAGAATAGGAAATCGACGTGGTCTGGTCAAGGACAAGATTGCCTCGCAGCAGCCATGTTTTTCATGCTTGGTGTGTGAATGGGTGGAGAGCCAAGGCAGCGTGGGTCGCGTTGCCTGCACGAAGGAGAGGTTCTTGAGGCACAGGAGCATCATGACGATAACAACTCGCTCAAAGCGCACGTCCATTTTCACGACAAATGTACCGACACCAGCCACCGTCGGCCCTGGATCTTACGCACCTGAGCGAGCTGCCACCAGCTTTCGAGATGAGCGCAAGCCTCTCTTCTCAGGCTTTGCAACCTCAGACAAGCGCAACTTGAATGCAAACAAGACAACGTCCGCAATCACACCTGGGCCAGGCGCATATCTCAGCGAGAATAACAATGCCCCAGCTCCACTTTCTAACGTGTTCGCTACCAAGGCATGGATCAGTGGCTTTCTGCTTCTGCACACCCTCGTCCAAAACTCATACTGACCGCATACTTTGCACCTTTTCAGATCTCTCGCTTCGCTCCAAGCGCCCCAGGCTCGACAATCTTCCTGCCATCAAGTGTGCAGCAAAACCCTGGACCAGGAAGCTACATGCCCATTGACATGGAGACGAGAGGAAAAATCACTCCGCTGCACATGCGAGCATCTACTTCCCCAACCAGCAACAACCAACTCGAAGAGCGTGCCACGAATAAATTTGCGCACTTGATCAAACCGTCAGTACCAACGATTCCACGCAAGGAGCAAAGCTACGGCTACGTGCAAGTCGGCAACGATCTTCGATTGCAAGGTCAGCCCAACAACATTTACTCCGGTATTGGTCAAGACACGGTTGGGCCGGCAGCATACAATGATCACAAACAGATTTGGGACGAAAAGAAGAACGCTGCTGCTTCAATCAAATCAACGGTGAAGAGAGAAGTCTGGGAGGAGCTCTCGCCGCGCGTGGATGTGCCTGGTCCAGGTGCATATGGCCCAGTTTCCGCAACCATGGTCTCTGGGATACTGCCAACGCGTCCGCTTGGAAAGGGTGGTGTGCGTCAATGCGCCGTGTTTGCGTCAAAAGTTCCCATCTTGCCGGATCCACGCCGCATCGTACGTGATGAAGAGCGGGAGCAAGAGCTCCAAGCGAAAGAAGAACGACTACAGCGCAACAAGGAGAAACACAAGAACAACGTGATTCGTGCCAAAGTCGAAGCCTTCGGGTCAACGACAAATCGCCGCGAGCTGAGCTCGCACATTTCCGCACCGTTCAGCAACCCTACGTTTGTGACCAACCCTGGTCCTGGACGCTACAACGACCCGACGGTGTCCGCGCCTCGCCACGGCAAGCGCCACAAGAAGCGGTTCTCTGATCCCAATGACGATGGCATCGGGTTCTCGGCCGCATCAGAACGCTACTGCATGACCAAGCTCAAGATCACCGGCGCTCCCGGCCCTGGAACGTACAACTCGGAGACACCGCGAACCTTGGAACGGCAGGTCAAAGCCAAGCAATCTGTCGGACGCCACGGGATCTTCGGCACAACATCTCAGCGACGTGTCTGGGATCAGCTTGAGCGCGCAGAGCCTGAAGAAGTGCCAGGCCCCGGTGCGTATGACAAGCAGATCGACCCAACCGGAGGTCATTACCCTCTCGCGGCATCATCGGCAGCATTCAAGTCCAGTTCGTCGAGGTTTACCAAACGGGGTAACCCCAACGCCCCGCCACACGTATACTGCGTTGGGGACCAAACAGCCCCGGCCGTGGGGCAATATGACGTGGGGGGAACGCTGTTGGTCGGAGCGGCAGGGGCTGGCTCGCCGACGACCCGAAACCCGCTTGTGGTGCCCTTGGCAGAGCGCGCGCCCTTTATGACGAAAGAGGAACGTGCCGTGTTCGATCCCAAAGAGCTGAAGGAGGTCCCGGGCCCAGGTGCATACACACTGGGGGTCGATGGGACTGGAAAGGCTCTCACACGGTCAAGCGCCGTGAGGTCAACATTGAGTAATGATGAGAGATTCCGAGTGAAGCCGACCGTGCCGCCAGCTGTCGGCCCAGGGCTCTACGCCATTCCAGGGACAGTGGGGACCAAGAGCTTCAACGTTACCATGGCGCCAAAGGACAACGTGGTGCCGCACGTCCCTCGTTTGCGCCCGCGTGGAGGTGGGTGGATCAGCAAGCAAAGTTCATCAAACCCTGCAGATGAATGACACGAATAAACACAAAACACTTCCAAAAAGCAAATTGTGTGACAAATACGTGCTAAACACACGTTTTACTGCACGTGATGCGGAGAAATTGGACAAATCTAGTGTGCAAATAATTTTGACGCGCACTGTACTTCCAATGAACATCTTGTGCTTAACCTATTTAGTTACAGTGTATTAAATACACAGTCAAATTCTTGACAAGCGCGTTGTTTTCAACACCAACGATGTAGAAAATATACCAGCGCATCCTGTTAATTGATGACGTGGTTGTTATGAGGTTAGGTATACTTCGGGTAGTTTTTTTCGAATTCGGCGAGACAGTCAGTCTACGAGTGGTTCTTCTTCTTCCATCGAAGAAACGCACGGTAGGCAAAGAGCAAGAAGTCTTGCTCCGTGATGATGCCGTCGCCGTTGCAGTCGATCTGCTCTAGGAGAAGTTCGAGTTCTTCCTCGGTTGCGTAAGCGTCTGATAGGTGTAAGAACCAACATCAGTAAATCTAAATAGGAGGAATAGTCCATGATCAGCATGCACTTACCACTGTCCTGCTCGGCTAGTAGCACGACAAAGCTTTCTTCCATCAGCACACCGTTGCCTTCGACATCGAGGACTCCAAAGTATAGCCGCAGTGCCTTCCACTGTTCGTTCGTGAAGATCTCGATGTTGGATTTTGTCGGCGAGCTGTTTGTGAAACTACGTGATGGCAACACGCATGGGAGCGACCGACGGTAGAAGTGTTGAAGTTCATCGAGATCATCTTGAGTAACCGGATGGACGTCTTCCTCTTCTTCTTCCTCCTCATCGTCATCATCCGTGTTGTCTTTCGCAGGCATTTGAGGTGCTCCACTCATCTGCTGGAATGATTGGCCACGTGAGGTGATGGCGTGCTTGCTCGGGGCGCTGTTGCCGGATAGTGCTCGCACGTCGAAGCTATAACGGCGATGGCCTCGGACTTCAGCTGCTTGGTTCTCGGAGATGGACACAGGGCCTTCGACAATATTGTTATTGTTGTTGCCGTGCATGGACACGAGAGACCCGCTGCGTACAACAACAGGCTTGACGTCAGTTGCTGGATTCGACACTCCGTCTAGTCGTCCAAAGAGCCACTCGTACAAGCTTTGGAGGCCGGGGCAGAGAATGTACCCGCCTACTTGGCGACGCCGGCGGCGTTCTTCGGCGTGGCCGCTAGTTCGAATGGATCGACGGCGTTGCTGCTGTTGGAGGTGACGTGAGTCATTGCGGCTCAGAATGGAGCCTTGAAGGTAGCTGAAGCCTGTTACCTCATCGCTGGCCATCGAGTCAGCTGTGGACTTGGCGCCTGTATGACTACGAGAAGAACGAGCGCGCCGACTCGCGCGGGATCTGCGAGTTCTTGCTTCGTCATTTTCTTCATCATCATCGTCCCTATCAATCTCGTCCTCTTCGACCACGACAGCCGACTTCTGGTGATGTATGTTACTAGCAGACGCATGCGAGCGTGAGTATGCTGACTGCTCCAGCATGTAACCTGACTTGTCATTGGCCACTGCTGTGGACGATTTGGTGGGATGAACGTTGCTGCGCAGCTGCCTGCACAATGCCACGAGTTCATGAAAATCGAGAGGCAAGAACGGCAGCTTGTCTTTCAGAAACTGCTGCATCGCCTTGTCTTCGCTTACACCACCGTACGGCTTCTCTTTATCAACACACCGCTTGTGCTGACGATACGAGTGTGCTTGCTCCCACGGCACGTACAGCGTTGCTCCAACGTTTTGATTCGTGTTGCAATACTCGGGTGCCGAGAACACAGTGATGACGGGTGCTGGCGCGTTCTCTGCGCTGGTTGCTGACTGGAAGTGCTCCCTGTAGCCATCTTCTTCAAGTTCGTGAGCGCGAATGATTGCCACAAGGTTGTTGGTCTCCAGGAACCGGCGGCACACACGCGCATTGAATGTGTACGAACACCCACGCACAAGGTTTGGTGCCCAGTCATTCTCTTGCTTCTCGTCTTTCGCTGGATCCGACCACAGCAAATCGCACAGCGCACCTTTCGGCTCAGGCTCCATGAATCGATTGACACTGTCATTGATGTCGTCAATGCGCTTGAGGTCCGGCGAAATACCGCCGTGCACGGCGAGGAACCGACCTCGCGCCGTCTCGAGCACGGCTGCAAGTGGCATGCTCTCGAAAGCTTGAATGGCGCGATTGTACACGATCGCACCGTACTTCTGAAGGCACTCAGCACGGAAGCCGTAGAACGTACTCAGACTGCGGCATTCATGGTTGCCCCGCAAGAGATGAACGTGGGCTGGGAACGAACTCTTGAACGCCAACAGCAGCAGAATGATTTCGCACGACGCAAGCCCGCGATCAACGTAGTCGCCAAGGAACAAGAACTGGTTACTTGGGCTGGGCACGCCATGGGCACGGAAGATTTGAACCAGATCTTGGTACTGGCCATGAAGATCTCCAACGACCGTGAAGGGTGCTCGCAAAGTGATGACATTGGGGTCCAGTGTCATCAAGTTTGTTGCGTGTTTGATGATGTCCAACGCTGCCGCGACTGAGATTGTTTCCCCACGGCGAAACTGGTCCATCAATTCGAGTGGGTCGACGCCACGGAACGTCTCATTGTTGTCTTCGCTTTCGTCCATCGGTGTCGTCGTCACGCTTGTTGTCGAGCGTGCATGACTGCGTGACAGTGTGACGGTTGGAATCGATGAAAAGTGCTGCACGACATCAGCGTCAATGTCGCGATGTGCTTGCTTGCGCAGGAAGCGATTGAACATCATTGAATCCGTCGACACGCGGCGGTGGTGGTAGCCTTGTGCACTGGCAAGTCGCCGCAGCGGACCTGCTTCATCAACGGCCTCTACCGCTGGCTTGGACTGTGGAGCCGGCGACGCAGGCATTGGCTTGGGAGACCGTGCTGGCACAGCGGCCTGGAATTTGCTCAATGGCGTCCGCGGCTGCTGCTTCGTGGGCGACACGTCGGTGGCATGCTGATCACTGATCTTGACAATCAGCATGGGCGGAGGCCGAGCGCTTGCTGCGGCGTTATCGTTGGCATCCACGGCCTCCTCCTGGTTCGACACCTCTTTCGTCGGACTGCCGTTGCTGACAGGTGCTTCGGGCAGGTCGTTGAGCTTCTGCGCAAGCGAGCGAATGCTGGCGCTGGACGTGACGTCGAACGAGTTGCTGTGTCCGAACGACGACGCCGTCGGCTTGGTGATCGGCGACGGCGACGGACTTGTCAGCGACGCGTTCGACGGCACCGCGGCCAGGAACGCATTGAGCTTGGACATGAGCTCTGCTGGTTGCACGGAGAGCGCGAGGTGGCGCACGCCCAAACAGTACGACTGTCCGTTGTCGTCGCCCACGCGGACACACCCACACCACGGCACTCACGCGGTCACTAACGCTCGCGCTCACGCCGTGCTTGGACAGCAAGACTGGCTGGCTGGCTGGCTGCCTGACTGGCTGGCTTGTTGTCGCCGGCAGCGCAGTGCAAATGCGCACACGCGCAGTCGGCGCCGCTCTGACCGGCACTCGCTGGTGAGCGGCGCTGGCGCTGTGCTGTGCTGTGCTTGGAGCCGCCGTCGCAGATCGCGGGAAGAGCCATTCCTAGCCCAGCAGAAGCTGGGGGAGGCCGCACTGGCAGCGCACAACGGTCTCGCCTTGACCGTTGACGGGCGAGCAGGAATAGCTCTTCGCCGCCGCGTCCCGTGGCAGAGGCGCGTGCCACGACGTCGCATGAGCTTGGTTCGGTTCATAATTAGAACTCGGTCTCGAATAAATATCGCTCGGGCGGCGAATTATGGAAGGCTTGATAGCAGCACCCAAATTAGCGCCCCAACACCGTATCTACGCCGTTTCATTGGCTGATAATGACAGACGGTTCGAGCCAATCGACGCGTGGGAGTTCTCATTCGTGTGGTTTGATTGGTCAATAATGAACTGGCAGTGTCGTTTGGTGGATCGCTGGAATGGAATGGCTGCATCTTGGGCTCCAATGCCCATAGCGGGTCGTGAGCGACTGGTGGCAGAGATCATTCATAGTGGCTGGATGGGGAGGATTGGCAGTGCCGGTGCCAATGTGAGCAAGCCGACCCAGGCACTTCACCAGGTGGGTTGGCACAGCGGTAGGCTGCAGCGTCGCTGTTTTTCTGCCGACACAGCCGCACTTGATTTTTGGAACTTGGCCGTGGCTTGAAGGTGCTGACTTACGAGGCCGTCACGCCCTGGCACTGGCGACAAGAGCTTGGATGGTGCGATGCAGAGAGAACCAAAAAATCAAAACACTGCAAGAAATCAACGAACGCGCCGTTTGCTGGATACCCTCGCGGCCTCGGATTTCCATTTCGTGGATGCCAAACCGATCCAAGGACTACCAGCGTAGCAGCCTGGAACGCAGTCCCAGTGCTCCCACTGCATCGCTGGCCTGCTGAGATGAGATGCCATGAACCAGGTGAATCGAGATACATCTCAACGCTTCAGATTGACTTGGACCGTGCTAGGTAGTTGCACAAACCGTCCAATATCCGGCAAGTGGTAGGCATGTGCCACGTGCCACGAGTCATGTGCATCTTCGCGGAGCGGCGCTGTGTGTGAGTATTGCTGCCGGTGCTGAATCATGGTTGTCAAGTGCTTGGAGGTTGATTACATTGGTTAGCGGCTGGTCGTGGCGCCTCCTGGAAAATTTTGAGGTGGGCGGGGGGGGATGGTGCCACCGTCATAGTGGGTGAACCACCGGGAATTGAACTACCGCTACGCAGCAACGCAACCCTGGGTGGTTCTCCGAAGCACCTGTGCTGATGCTGACGTTGTATGTGGCGCGAAGACGTGGCCGTGGTGCATGTTCCCCGCACCATGCTGACCATCTTTGGAGATCTTTCGGGCGTACTCGCAAGTGGATCGCCAGCACAAGAAAGCGCCACCAGAAATCAGCAGCAGCTCAAGACGATGTAACTAGTTGGATCGCCAACACAAATTTCCGGTGGCTGCCGACGTGCGAGATGTTGGTGATCTTTCCGCGCCCGGTTGGTGGGTGTATGGCTGTTGAGCCAAACCACCGCTGTTCGATCTATACACGCAATCGCTAGTTGCCCCACGGCGTCCACTTCGCAACTTACCTTGCTCCGCCAACACACTCGCGGCCAACACATACCGGTCTTTCCTCGGTCACAACCAACCAAGCTTCTGGATACGCACCTCCTCCACACACGTCATGCGCTTCCTCAACTTCGTGTTGTCGCTCGTGGCTACTTTGCTAGCCTTGGGTGCGTGCGTCGACGACCCTGAATATGACGATCGTGGCGTACCACAGCAAGTTACTGCGACGCAAAAACCAGTCTCGGAACACGTAGAGCGCTTGCAAAAGCTCTACCCTGGCGCTGCTGTCTTCGACTGGATCCTCACCAGTGGTGATGGCAGTGCACTCAACACCGCAACGTGCAACAGCATTCATCGCAACACTTCAGGCTCTCTCGATGGCACAGAGATCCTCGTCAACGGCAAATTTCCAGCACCAACGGTCCGCGTCAAGCTGGGTCAGTGGATCATCATTCGTGTTGAAAACCGCATGGAACAGGCAACGATTACCATCCACTGGCATGGATTGTTCCAGGCTGAAACACCAGAACACGATGGCACGAGTATGGTCGCGCAATGACCGGTGCGTCCCAAGGGTGGCGAGTACATCTACGTCATGCAAGCTACCAACCCAGGCACTTTCATCTATCACGGCCACATCCGATTGACATCAGTCAATTTGTTCGGCATGCTCATCATCGAAGACGCAGTTCCAGGAAAGTTTCCCAACTGGCCTGTTATGATCCCAAACGAAGCCAACATTTTGTTTGGGGACGCATGGACGAAGCGCTCCAACGAATTGCTAGATGGCCTCAAGGCCGAGAACTTCACGTGGATTGGCAATCCCCAGGTGGTGCTGACCAACGGCCGCACGCGCTATCCAGGAACGTCGGCGACAGTACCTGAAGGCTGTGGCCATCCAGTGATCAAGATCGCCTCCAACGATTACACGCTTGTTCGCTTTGCCAGTGCGACAACGCTTGGCTTCATGTCCGTCGCAGTCGAAGGTCACAAGTTCATTGTCCTTCAAGCCGATCTGATGTACGTTCAACCTTACGAGACGCGAGTGCTCGAGATCAATGCGGGGCAGCGCTACGATGTCGTCCTCGTTCGCGACGACGCTACTGCGTATGACACGTTCCCAGGCAAGCCAGACGCTGCTCGTGAAGCGTATTGGATTCACTCCAAGATTATTGGTCGCGCTAATGGCACGGAGACCTGGTCAGTGCTGTCGTACGACGATGCGGAGCCGGCATTGCGCTTGATGGACCCACCAGAGAACTGGGGATCGGTTTGTGCTGTCCCAGTGCAGCGGCGTGCAGGAATGGAATACGACCTCAAGCCGTTTGCTGGATCGCCTCGTCCAGTTCCAAAGGCTGACGTCGAACATGTTATCCGTGTGACACAAGCTCGCATTCGCAATAACTCTGGACCGACCCAGTGGCAACTCAATGGATACGGACGATTCACGCCACTCAAGTATCCACATTTGTGGTATGCGTACGAGCTGACCAAGATGAAGAACAAAGGCGCAACACCGAAGCAACTCCAGGATTGGCTCGCCCAGGAAATTCCAGATGAAACGCAACGCCCACTCATCTTCGAACAAGGCCAAGTCGTGCAGTTTGTTGTGCAGAACGGTGTTGGAACCAGCGGCACATGCGAGTACCATCCTCTACACTTGCATTACGGAGAGTTTGCTGTCATGGGCCATGGCGATGGTGCGTACGTACCAGGTTCGATCCCGATTAACTACGTGCCCAAGGTGAACGAGACCATGTGGCGCGATACGCAAAGCGCGTACGTCTCGAATTACTCGTATTTGGATCCGAAGGGCGTCACCAACGACAAGTGTGGCTGGACTGCGTTTCGTGGGGAGTTGACGACCACAGGAGCCAGCATTGTTCACTGCCACATCTCAGCACATATGGCCATTGGCATGGTGTATTACTTCTTGGTTCTACCGAAGGTAGGCAACCAAATGCCTCCCCTAAAGGAGATTCCGGGCTACCCGACCACTTCATCCAATCTTGTCGTCGACTGCGAAGAGTACATGACCGATGTTGATGATGGAATTGATGCGTAATGATAATGTACACTCAGCTGCATCTGTGTAATTTGCGTGGAAGGCATATCTTCGAGTAAAGTAGTCCAGTATCTCTGTGGTGCACATGAGCTAAATGTCTAGATCACTGGACTAAAACAGACGCAAAGGTGAAGGGCACTTGCTGTGTACAAACGTTCCCGAATCACACCTTCGACAGCTGCATTGCAGTCAATAACTATTGTTTGATTTCCATCCACAAATTTATCACATCATGCACACACTAATACCACGTGGGCCACGAAGGACAAGCTACTTACCATCTCCAACAGCCAGTTGCTGACTCTCCCCTTTCGCTGATTTGCCGAGAGATTCGATTTGATTTGCTCCAGGTGTCTCCAGAACACCACAAATTTGCATTCTTCTTGACGCATCAAGTTCTTCAGCAGCTCCTGAAGCTCCAGGCGGGCATGGCGGACGTGGGCGGTAGTGGCGTGGATACCGTGGAATGTGTGGCGGAAACGGTGCCATCGGACGATCGAAGCGCACCATCCAAGGCTGTGGTGGCGGATACCAAACTGTTCTTGGGTGTGCTAGGTGATACCACAATGGCGGATGTGGTGGCGCGTAGAACGGTGAATAAAATTGTGGGAACTGGCTTTGAGGATATTTGCCGCGCCAATGTGGACGACGAGGATACGGTCGCTCACCCTAGTCGGGACGTTGCGATGGGCGTGGCTGTGGGTCTTGGGGATTTGGTGGGCATGGTGTTGACACTTCACCGTTGGCGGCATCGGGGGCCTTGTCGTTGTCGTCAGGTTTGGTTGCGTACAGCAGTCCACCAGGAGCACTACTACCAGCAACATCAGCACTAGCAGCTTCTGCTGGCGCGTGATTCTTCCCTTCATCTACGTCGGGCCCAGTAGCGTGGAGCAATCCTGTGGGAGATGCGGGGGCCATTGTTGGTGTCTTCGAATCATCCGATGGTGATGCTGACGCGCTCGACTCCACCGTATTAGCATCGCTGGCGGCAACAACAGTAAGGAGCATTGCCACAACGAGCATGCAAGTGAGCTTGAACATGTTTCTTGTCGATGAGGCAGGAAGTCCAGCAAGCTTGAATGGCAGCGGCAAGTTGATGAATGCAGACATCTTCGAGATTCTTGTCTCGTGTGCTCGTGGAGGGCGACGCAGGATTTGGGTATCCATGATTTGTGGTGGCGTTGTTAAGCCCTCCAGAAAAACAACAAGACGCAGCATCTGGAGGATGTCTCGATGGTCGCTCCGTGTTTGACTTGAATGCCACTTCACCGCAGCCACAACAGCTGACCATCGTAGGTGACTCAGCCGCTTCACTCTTCCATTGTGTCCATTGGATGGCGGGCTGGCACTCCTCAGTGCAGTGCCGCTCACTGACCACGGTTGTCCACCCCACATAACCGCAGAGTGGCTGCTCAAGTGGAGCGGCAGAGTGGCAGAGTTCAGAGAAAAGTTGGCTCTTGATAGCAGATTCTCGGGAGTGAGTTGCGCTTGTTGCACGTCGGTGTGCTCTGCACGAGAGCCCGCGCAGCCGCAATCGCATTGTTGTACGATCCATCCCATCCAGAGTTCTCTTGGTACGCCATCAAGAAACCCGAGTCAGCTATTGCGACAAACTCATGTTGCGTGGAAGTTCATGCAAAGAGAACGTGAATGCACCGACAGGGAGTCAACCGTCGGCATCCTGCAGCTTCGGCAATGATTTTGGGACACCCAAGCAGTGATCATTGCGTGACCTTCGAGCGCACCAGAAGCAACATTCGCTGCTTTGGGACTGGTGATTGAACAGCTGGTGTGTCGCAGGGATTAAATTGCACGCCATTCGCAATCTCAGTCAGCCGTTGGAATCCATCATCTGTGGCTGGTGGAAGGTGCAAGTACCTGATTCTGAGCCAGTTCTGGTGGTGACGTAAATAGTGTGTGACCACACTAAATCATACTGGTAGTCTTGCGCGGCGCTTGGTTGCGAGGGTCAGGAGCATTCGCAGAGCGCGCGCGGTCCTAAAAGTGAAGCGTGCATGAGGCTGACGTGGCCTGCCCGTCAGGATGTGCGCTGAAGCCAGCATCTGGACTGCGACAGCGCTGGCTCATCGCGCCGCTGCATTCGACGGCGGATATCGACAGGCGTTGGTTCGACGTTCACAAATTTTCGAGCCATTCTGTCAAGAGACAGGAGATGGGAGCTGTCTGGAACTCCGTTCGAGCTGGGTTGAAGTGGCTGGGTCAAGATGAATCCAGCACCATCCCAGGGGCGTAATCAGCGTCGTTGCTCATTGCACCTCCGGAATCCGCATCCACCACTCCAGCTCCTCATTCCCCAACTTCCTCTGTCGACTGCTGAGGCCCGCTTCCAGCCAGCGACTCCGCCGTAGCGGACTCCGAACTAGCTTTCATGCTCTTCAAGTCGCTTCTCGTGCTTGCTACCCTCGCAGGGTACACCCTCGCGATTACCCCAGCGTGTACTATTACCCCAACCAACCAAACTCCTTTTGAGCGCCTACGTGCGGCTTACCCTGATGCCGCCATCTACGACTTCGTGCTCACCAGCGGCAACGGCGATGCGCTCAACGCCGCTACGTGCGATGCCGTGCAACGCAACACCACCAACGCCGTCGACGGTACCGAGATCCTCGTCAATGGCCAGTTCCCAGCTCCGATCGTTCGTGTGAAGAAGAACCAGCTCCTCGTCGTGCGCGTCGAGAACCGAATGGAGATGGCGACCATTGCCGTGCACTGGCATGGTATTGTGCAAGAAGGCACACCATACAGCGACGGCACCAGCATGGTGTCGCAATGTCCCATCCGGCCAGGCGGCGGCGAGTTCATCTACGTGATGCGTGCCACGCACGCAGGCACGTTCATCTACCATGGCCACATCCGACTGTCGCCAGTCAACCTGTTCGGCATGTTGATCGTGGAAGACGAGCAGCCTGGGTTCTTCCCCAACTGGCCAGCGCCGATCGCACACGAGACGCCGATGTTGTTGGGCGATGCATGGTCGAAGCCGAGCAACGAGCTGTTGACGGGTCTGAAGGCCGAGACCTTGACGTGGATCGGTAATCCGCAGGTGCTGCTGATGAATGAGCGGTCGCGTTTCCCGCTGGTTGGTTCGAAGGTGCCAGGTGGTTGTTCGCACCCGGTGGTGCAGGTGTCGAAGGAGGGCGCGACGTTGGTTCGTGTGGCGAATGCGGGCACTTTGGGATTCTTGTCGGTAGCGGTGGAAGGTCACAAGTTCATTGTGCTGCGAGCAGACATGGCATATGTCCAGCCGTTCGAGACGAAGACGCTGGACGTGAACTCTGGTCAGCGCTATGATGTCTTGATCGTTCGTGACTACAACTCGGGCTCTTCAAGAGTGGCTCAGGATGAGCGTGATGCGTTTTGGATCCATACCAAGATGATTAGCCGTGCAAACGGCACGGAGACGTGGTCAGTGCTGTCGTATGACAATGCGCAGCCATCATTAGCGTTTGCTGACCCACCGTCGAACTCCAGCGACGTTGTGGCGGGTCCAGTGGAGCTGTACGGTGGCGTCGAGTACCAGCTGCAGCCCTATGAGCTATCGAGTGCACCGATTCCCCCCGCTGATCTGGAACATCTCATTGACTTCGGACAGGGTCGTGCGCGGAGAACGGCAGGCCCAACCCAATGGACGTTCAACGGCAAGGTTGGCGGCGTTCCGATGGACTATCCTTTGATGTGGTATGCGGATGAGATGAGCCAGCAGCTGCAACAAGGCGCGACACAAGCCCAGGTGATGGAATGGCTGCGCAAGAACATTCCCGAAGAAACTCAACGCCCAGCCGTGTTCCATCAGAACCAGGTCGTGCAATTCGTGGTACAGAACTCGGTTGCCACCAACGGCGTTTGCGAACAGCACCCACTGCACCTGCACTTTGCAGAGTTTGCGATCGTTGCTTCAGGCAAGGGTGCGTACGAGCCTGGGTCGGTGCCTCTTGACTTCATTCCGTCGCCGCCGACGACGATGCATCGCGACACGATCACGGTGTACGCTTCGAACCACACGTACTTGGAGCCAAAGGGTGTGCCGGGTGAGAAGTGCGGCTGGGTTGCCGTGCGTGCGGTGATGACGACACCGGGAGCGAGTATTTTCCACTGCCACATTGCGGCTCACATGGTCATGGGCATGGCGCTGTTCTACGTCGTGCTTCCTGCCCCTGGGATGTCGATGCCAGAGCCAGTGCTGATTCCAGGTTTCCCTGCAACATCGACTAACCTGGCGACGAACTGCCCAAACGTTACAATTAAACCCGTGGTAATCCGCTCATCATCAGCAGGAAACGTCTTGACAATTGAAGCGAATGAAACTGATCGAGTTGTCGCCTTGAACAGCAGACTCTGCTCGGGCAGGTTGATCTGGCGCAAGCTCCCAACGACACTTTTGGTCGATCGGTAGTTTGCTGCATCATCCATTTTATCTTGCGGATATGAAAGAGAGCGGACGCTGTGACATATTTGCCAACGATTATGATGGTATACTTACCGTGACTTGTCAAGTGATCGCAAATGAATGGACGGCGATCGGACATGCGGCGCAGCGGCGGCTGCGACGTCCGCTGGATTCTCAATGACAGGTTTAGCGATCACGAAAAGAATCGTGTGCTGCGGTGCGTATAGATGTGCAGTGGAGACTAGGTATGATGGATGGAAAGCAAAAGACGACTTTGCGGTGCTTAGTTGAGGGTGGATTTGTGCGCGTTGTATTAGATTGGGACGGGGCCCTTTTGATTTCCGTTGGTCCGAACGCTCGATGGCTGGTTGTTGATGGCCGCGACCAAGTGCTTGGTTCAGTGCGACACGAACGCGACAAAGCAATTGCTTGGGCACCTACCAACGGCGCGTATGTAGGAACGGCAGCCACCGATGGCACGAATCCAGCAACGACACCTAAAGCAGATACACAGCTAACCCTTCCCCAACTTCCTTTGCTCAGCAAAGGCTTCCCAGTCGGCCTTGCACGACTCCTTCACCAGTCCACAACTGGTTGACTCGCAACTTCCAGCGACCATGTTCCACAAAGCCGTCGCCTTGCTCACGACGCTGGCTGCGTGTGCTCTTGCCGCCAGCCCACCCAGTCCCTACGGTCCCAGCACGAATGCCCTCGACCGTCTCCGAGTCCAGTTCCCAGACGCCGCCGTCTACAACTTTGTGCTCACCAGCGGCAACGGCGACGCCTTGAACGCCGCCACGTGCGATGCCGTGCACCGCAACACCACCAACGCCGTCGACGGCACCGAGATCCTCGTCAACGGCCAGTTCCCTGGTCCTGCCGTGCGCGTCAAGAAGAACCAGCTCCTGGTCGTGCGCGTCGAGAACCAGATGAAGGAATCCACCATCACGGTGCACTGGCACGGCATTGTCCAAGAAGGCACACCATACAGCGACGGCACCAGCATGGTGTCGCAATGTCCCATCCGGCCAGGCGGCGGCGAGTTCATCTACGTGATGCGTGCCACGCACGCAGGCACGTTCATCTACCATGGCCACATCCGACTGTCGCCTGTCAACCTGTTCGGCATGTTGATCGTGGAAGACGAGCAGCCTGGGTTCTTCCCCAACTGGCCATCGCAGATTCCGTACGAGACACAGATGCTCTTGGGCGATGCATGGGCGAAGCCGAGCAACGAGCAGCTGACGGGATTGAAGGCCGAGACCTTGGCGTGGATCGGCAACCCACAGGTGCTGCTCATCAACGGACGCACGCGTTTCCCATCGGTGGGTGACAACGTCCCAAGTGGCTGCTCGCATCCGGTCATCGAGGTGTCCAAGCGAGCGCCGACGCTCGTGCGTGTGGCCAACGCTGGCACGCT
Source organism: Lagenidium giganteum (assembly GCA_002286825.1). Classification (NCBI taxonomy): domain Eukaryota; phylum Oomycota; class Peronosporomycetes; order Pythiales; family Pythiaceae; genus Lagenidium; species Lagenidium giganteum. The sequence goes on from NSDO01000019.1 coordinate 143,748, forward strand.
GGGCTTCATGGCTGTCAGTGTGGAAGCTCACAAGTTCATTGTGCTGCGCGCGGACCTGGCCTACGTGCAGCCATACGAGACCAAGTCGCTCGAAGTCAACTCGGGCCAGCGTTATGACGTGCTCATTGTGCCGGAGACGCCAGGTCCCATCGAGCGCGATGGCTTCTGGATCCATACCAAGATGGTCTACCGCTCCAGCAACACCACGACGTGGTCGGTGTTGTCGTACGACAACAACCAGCCAGCGCTTGCGTTCACGGACCCGCCGGCCAAGTCGACCGACGTTGTGCCAACGCCACCGGAGTACTACGGAGGCATGGAGTTCCAGCTTCAGCCATTTGCGGCCGCCCAGCATGAGGCACCCAAGGCGGACCTGGAATATGTGATCGAGTTCAGCCAGGCTCGCGCTCACAACACGTCAGGCGCAACGCAGTGGAAGCTCAACGGCATGGCCGGCGGCACTCCGCTCGACTATCCGTTGCTGTGGTACACGAACGAAATGGCCAAGCAGCTGCACGAAGGTGTCCCGCAGACCCAAGTGAGAGACTGGCTGCACGCCAAGATCCCAGACGTGAGCCAACGCCCCGCCGTTTTCCAGCAAAACCAGGTCGTGCAGTTCGTGATGCAGAACACCGTGGCCGGCAACGGCGTCTGCGAGCAGCATCCACTGCATCTGCACTTTGCTGACTTTGCCGTCGTGGCCTCAGGCAAGGGCGCGTACCAGGCTGGCTCGGTGCCGCTTGACTTCGTTCCTCCGCCGACCACCACGTTGCACCGCGACACCATGACTGTGTTTGGCTCGGACCACACGGCCATGGACATTGCCAACGACTCGAAGAACGCGGGCACGCCTGGTGACAAGTGCGGCTGGGTGGCCGTGCGCGCGGTCATGACGACGCCGGGAGCGAGTATCTTGCACTGCCACATCGCGGCTCACATGGTCATGGGCATGGCGTTGTTCTACGTGGTGCTGCCAGTGCCGGGAGCTGTGATGCCTGCGCCAGTGCCGATTCCAGGCTTCCCCGAGATGGCCACCAACTTGGCGATCAGCTGCCCGGCGTATCTGCATGACGTGCACGACGGCATTGATGCCTAGAAACCGGATAAATACACAGCCTTTGATGGGCGCTTGCATTGCTGCAGAGAAAACCCAATGAATTCACAGCTTTCGATGGTCGTGAACATCAACCCTGTGTTTCATATCTCAGCGTGAGCCTACTTGCATATCAAGGTCGCCAGATTACATTCAGCGGATCTAGGGCGAAATACACAACATGAGCAGCATTATGTTTAGCTTCGTATCGGATCGGTCACAGCACATGCTGTCATGTCCGGATGTCACCGCTGTGCCTGTGGTAGAAGCCAAGTCGTGAAAATCTGGTTTACTTGCGTGTCCAAGCTGTATCGCTCTCCAAAACTGAATCTCCATTCGAGGAATGGCACGAAAGGCCTATGGAAAGCTTCATTCCCGCCTTTGCCACAATGCATTACCATGTAGAATCTCCCGGCACTGAGACCAGCCAGCATGCAAAGTCGCCCACCACTCCACGGTCATCAGGTTGAGAGTGATCGCTCCACACGCATTGAGCGACAAATGTTGGAAGAACTCCGGCGATGGGACTCCTTCTATCGACATCGCCAAGCTTCACAGCAATAACCAGACCGGAATGAGTGGATCATGAGCATCGTCTCGCCACAGATCGGCACTACACAGCCTGAGATTTTCATGAACATCAACCTTCAGACCCCGCAACAAGAGCAGCATATTATGGATTCATGAGCAGCGTCGACCCTCCAAACGAAAATTCGTCACATGCCTGCGGTCACAGCGGAAATCGTGTGGGTGTCCGCAATCGACCCAGTTGCATTTGATCCAGGTTGTGAATGTCACGATCGAACTGCGGTACCTCGCTCATGCCTCATCGTAATGGTAGCGATCATGTCTCGAACAAAAACGCTTTGTTTAAGAGACGTGAAGTAATCGAGAAAACATGCCAATCCACCAATAGCGAAGGAAACCAGGTGCACTAGCAATGAGCGTGTCGCTCAGAATGTTTTTTGGTGCCCATTTACACGAGTGATGCATCTGGATCGTAGGGCAAGATCGCTGCACCAACTTTGCGATCTTCGGCGTTGAGGATGTTGAAAGTCGCACAAGCATTGAGCTGCTCATCATCCCAATAACGGCGATTTGTCAGTCCGTCACGAAGGTGGCAAACAGCGAGAGCGTCCTACCGAATCCAGGTATTCGACAACGATGCCGTTGACTTTGAGGTATTCCTTCAGTTCTGGATCGAGCGAGCGTTGGATGCGAGGGCCACAGCCAAGGACGAGGATCTCTGCAGCAGTCATCAATCAATCAATCAAAGAAGCGTCCATCATCAGCACTAGCGAGAAGCAGCAGCCATGAGTGATGACGGCTACGAACCAATAGGCGGGTTGGCCACTGTGAAGACAGACAAACTGTCTTTGGTGATGTCCTCAAATCGACGCGGCTTCCACATCTGTGTCCAGTACAACAGCAGCATGTGAGCACGTGGTGTTGCGTGTGAGCGCATGTCGTCCACGCATGCATAATACCATGGCAATGTCGGGCAGCAGAGCGACACCACCGCGCATGTTCTATCATCAACACACAACCATCACAGTGTGATGCGCATATCCGTCATCCATCAGTCAAGCCACTTGATGATCACTCACGATGTCGTTGATGACGAAGCCACCTTCATCGTACTCAGTGACCGACACTTTCTTGGTCCCTGCAAGCATTTCCTGCGTGTTCCATGGCGATCAGTGCTGGTTCAGAGTGGTTCAAATGCCACATATACATACCTTGTGCATGTCGTGTCCATAGTTGATGGAGCGCTTGGTCGTTTGCACCGCACCCCGACGGGTTGTCAGCGCCAGCGCATGGTGCACTCTGCCCACTGACCACCGCAGCATCATCACCTTTGCTTGACCGCTCCAACGGTCAATAATGACGTGGTACCGTATATGCTTTTAATAGTGGACTGCTCTTACTCGATTAGAGGGCTCGCTGGTCGTCAAGCGATGCGCCATAATGACTCGCAATTATGACGCAGCCAGCGACAGAGGAGCGCCATGAGCAGTACATGAGGGAAGCGCTCTTGGAGGTACGTCGTATGTCAATGATAGAGCTGGTAGAATCGAGTGGGTGAATAGCTGTTGACGGTGTGTTCAGGGCGAGAAGGCACTGGAGCGAGGTGAGGTGCCTGTGGGCGCCGTGTTCGTCTACAACGACGAGATCATTGCGCGCGCCGCCAACCGCACAAACGAGCTCTACAACGTACGTGACGTGCGATACATGTTGTTAGGTGCTTGGTCCAGTGCTGATATTTTGGGGTCGGTGTGGCTCGTGTCGTGTGGATTTGAAGGCGACCAAGCACGCTGAGATCGTCGCCATTGAGGACATTGCTGCTCGCTACGGTGACAAGACGATGGATGTGCTGGCCAACACGGTCTTGTATGTCACGTGCGAGCCGTGCATCATGTGCGCCGGTGCGCTCTCGCAGGTTCGGATCCAGCACGTCTACTTCGGCTGCCACAATGACCGCTTTGGTGGATGTGGCTCGGTGTTGCGTCTGCATGAGCCAGCGGCCTTGCCCAACAGCGATCACTATCACGCGTTCCCGTGCACTACTGGGCTATTGAAAACGGAAGCCATTGCGCTGCTCAAGAAGTTCTACGAATGTGAAAATCCACGAGGTCGGTCTCGTCGTGCTGCGGGAAACTCGGTTCTTGTGATGGCTGAACTGGACTGTCGTGCTGGTTACTACGCAGTGGAGGATTCCAAGAAACGAAGAAAGAAACCGACTGCAGCTCAGCAGCAAGATGCATGATGTGTATGTCTGTGTGTCTATCCTTACATGCACTTCATTGGTTTGTTCGGTAGGCGCTGTTCTATCATTCCGTCTTCTTTTTCTTGAGTGCGTTGGCGTACGGCGGGTTGATCGGCTTTTGCAGCGGTTCTTGGTGCACGTATCCTTCGCTGCTCAGCGGATACGATTGATCTGAATCGTCTCCAAACACATCTCCACACCCGCGGAAGTGGACGTCGTCGCGCACGCCTCGTGTGCTGTCGACGCCGCTATGGAACTGCATGTCCTTGGGCGCAACGTCGTCGTCTTCTTCTTCGTTTTCATACTGGAGATCGAGCAGATGCTCATCCATGTTGGGCACAAACCCGTCTGGCAGCTGAAAGTCCTGGCACACGACGAACGACTCGAAGCTGGAATTGCGACTGGCCTTGGGCTTGGCGCACGTCACGTTGCCGAAGAACCGGCGCAACTGCGCGTACAGGAGCGAGACCTCTTTGCCGCGGAAGATCTTGGCCACAAATGTGCCACCGGGCTCCAAAACGTGGAGGCTGATGTTCAGGCCCACCAGCACCAGCTGGGCCTGCAAGAACTCGTCGAGGTCGTGCAGCCCAAGCACATCTGGAGCGCCGTCGCTCACCACCACGTGTGCCTTGCGGCCGTGGAAATGCGCGATGATTTCGTCGGCCGTCTTCTTGTGCGTGATGTCGCCCTTGAGCTGGATGACGCCGTCAATCGGCGCCATCTCCATCAGATCCACGGCCACGATGGCAAACTCCTCGTCGCTCGTGTGGCTCATCCGCAAGCGTTCGGCAATGACCTGGCTCCATCCGCCTGGCGCCGCACACAGATCCACCACACGGCTCACACCTGCATCACAATACAGCATAGCAATGGCGATGCCAATGGCTGCGTCAGCTCATCAAGTGGCAATGACGAGCAGCTCCACACGTGCTCACCATTGAGCAGTTCGAAGGTGTCGTCCAGCTGGATGAGCTTGAACGCGGAACGCGCGCGGAAGCCCTGCTCCTTGGCTCTTCTGTAATAAATATCCTACGCGCGTGGTCAGTGCCGACTGCACGATTCGATCGAGATCGCCGTCAGATCCAGTCCGAAACGTACGCGCTTGTCCTTCGAGCACTTGCCCATGATGACACGCTGCACCAATGTCCAGCAACTCGTGTTTATTCGTGGGCCATCCGATTCAGTTACAGTCCACTAATACAGCGTTTTCTCGCGGCGCTTGAAATATTCCCACCCGTTCGGGAACCTTTCCACGCTTGTCCCAGTGTCCAACACGATGCCAGAGCCTTCCGCGCTCTCCTACACACTCTTCTAACCCAATACCCGTCCTAATCGATATGATCCCCGGGTTGGTATTTATCAATGACACATGGGACCGTGACCTCTGAGACTGCATCGCGGTGCTTTTGCGAAACGTCAGCGTGTCATCAGCACCAGCCCCGCGCACCAACATGGAGGTGTCCGCCACAACGCAACCGGCTGCGTCGACGCAACAGCAACACGAGCAACACGTGATGGCCGGCCCAGCTGCATCGACGAGTAGTAACCCACATGAGCCTGACATGCCGGCGTCTGCGCCACCGCTCGACATGAAAGAAGACCCGGCGGTGAGCGAACCCACGGCCTCGCAGCAGCAGGAGGTCGACCGCAGCAGCATGTTCAGCGACGCGTCCACCGCCGCCAACGACGCGCGCCGCGCTCGCCGTGAAGCAGAAGACGACGCGGATCGCAAGCTGATCGAGGCGGTGTGCAAGGCGTCGCTGCTCGAGTTCACGGAGCAGCAACGGGCGCTGAGCGAGTACGAACGCAACCTGAAAGCGAACGACATGGAGCGCGAGAACGGTACCATGCGCTTGGACCACGAGCGCAGCGACGCGGAACGCCGCAAGCGCGAAGCGATGCAGCGCGTGATTGACAGCAAGGGCCACGCCAAGGCCATGAGCGAGAAGGCGCTGCTCACGACGCGCATGTACGAGGAGAAGAATCGTGAACGATTGGAAAAGCTGAGTGCGCTTGAGCTCATGGAGCAGCAGCGCATTCGTGACGAAGAGTTGCGAATGGTGCAGTCGCGCAAGGACGAAGCGATGCGCAAGCGCGAAGAAGCCCAGCACCGCGTGGCGCTTGCCGAGCAACGTGCTGCCGATGCGCGTCGCAAGGTGATCGATGCCGCCAAGGTGGTCCGCTCGACGTCACGCAAGCAGATTGAGCTGGATTTGACCAACGAAGAGGCTCAGCGCCAGCGCGAAGCTGAGTTCAAACTGAGCGAACTCGAGCGTGAGAAGCAGGCGGCCCGTGAACGCAAGGAAGCAGCAGCGGCACGGTTGGAAGAAGCTAAGCGACGAGCCGAAGAAATGCGCCGGAAGGCGATTGAAGCTGCCAGTGTCGTTCGTGCGACCTCGCGCAAGCAGATTGAACACGACCTGACGGAAGAAGAGCAGCGGCGACAGCGGGAAGCGCAGTTCAAGCTGGATGAGCTCGAGCGCGAGAAGATGGGTGCCCGAGAACGCAAGGAAGCGGCTGCACAGCGAGCAGCTGAGGCTCAGCGTCGTGCGGAGGAAATGCGTCGCAAGGCAATTGAAGCTGCGAGTGCGGTGCGTTCTACGTCGCGCAAACAGATCGAGCTCGATCTGCAGGAAGAGGAAGCACAACGACAGCGCGAAGCCGAGTTCAAGCTGACCGAGCTTGGTCGGGAGAAGGAATATGCGCGTGAACAAACCACGGCGGCAGCGCAGCGCGCTGAAGAAGCCAGACGACGAGCAGAAGAACTGCAAACCCGTGCTCATAATGCCACCCATTCACTCAACAGCGCCAAGAGCGGATCTCTCGTGTAGCACGGCGTGAGCCAACGGATCGGAATTGAAATTGAGTTTGCTTGTCCACAACGCTTCGTTCTTCATCGTCACAACACACCGGTTGGTGACATGGTTGTCCCGAACTAGCTGTCCGGGGTTCTCGTGTCGCACGGGATTTTGCTACGAGCGACCTTCGCGCCACCTCCATTGGTGCGGAGAGGCTTTTTGGCGGCAAAACAAGGCCACGAACGGGAAACACACAATGCTGCCGACGGATGCGGACCGGATGCTGCTGCAGCGCTTGATGGTACGAACGAACGACTGCAAATCTCTCTAGGAAAAAACTACAATTAGATTGATGCTGACACTCGTTTCGTCAGGCCAATGGAGCGACGGAAGAGCATGAAGTGCGCAAAATCGCGCGCAAATTGACCGGCGAAAGTAGGCTCCCAATGGATGTGCGATGGATGAGTTTTTATTGTTTTTGCTGATATTATGCGGTGCATTGTGTCTCTAGACCTTAGCCATGTCGAAGTGGAGCACATGGTCAACAAAATTGCAGAATTGATTCAGCCGTACGCACTCGACGTTCGACGTGGAGTGTATGATGACGGTCGCATGTACTTTGGCGTTGTCAACACGGTGAGATCCATGAAGCTTGTTCCAACGACCATATTCTCACACTAAAAGGTGATTTAGGGAAGCGATCCGTTGACTGCCTTCAGCAGCAATTACAAGCCATGGGAGATCGTCTTCTTTCGCCGCGCCATTGAGGAAATCGTTGAAAGGTGCAACTTCCGCGGAAGTATTTTTTTCCTGTGATGTCGTGCTGATGGTGCTGCCGGTGCGGTTTTGCAGTGACGAGGGTATGGTTGATGAATCGGATTTGTACAACCTGCGAGACGGCACAACCATCGGCGAAGTGACCGAACTGTTGCGCCGCTTGACGGCGGAGCTCTGGCTGGCGCATGGAGATGACGACTCATCACAAAAGACACTCGGACCGCGCTGTTTTCTTGAATTGATTGCGTTTCTCCGGGATCTGGAACTCAAGAAATGCGCGATCTGCTCGTATGAGTTGTTGCGTGGCGTGTCATGCGTGTCGGGGCAGTGTGCCACTCAGGTGCACTCTCGGTGCATGGAGAAATTTGAAGGCAAAGGCTCGAGATACAAGTGCAGCACATGTCGGAAGCCGTTGCAGAAGAAAACCACGCCAGCTTCGCGTCGTTAATGCGTTCAATTGATTTTGAGCTTGGAATTACTAGCTTCCCCATTTTCGAATGTTCACCACAGGAAAGCCATAAAAACTGGTGAAAAATATATGTATTTATGGTGACAACAAACGCTGCGAAAGAATATAGATTATCATTCAATATTTCCCATCGTATATCAAAATATCGCTTTGCGAGCAATCAGCACAAGCGTAATCCAATCCACATGGCATCACTTCTTCATGATTTGTGCGTTGTTTACTTGACGCTCCAGCGAATATCATCGATGCGTGTCACATCGCCACCTTCACTCCATGTGAGGGGTTCAAAACAGCAAGGCAACGTCTGCCGCCTTGGAATATTCTCTTGGCCCGGTTGTAGGCTACATATTTAATTTCCGTAGCATGTTTGCTCAGTATTGTAAATAATCTCCCTTCCAAAAACAATCGGTGACCACAAGCAGTGGAGTCACATCCACATCTTCCTGCTGCCTCACAATGGCCTCCACGACTGTGCCACCACCGACACCAACAACCGCCACGGGCGCTGCGGACCCGCTGCCGGGCTTCTCGGCACTCTCGGTCAATGCTGCTGCGCCAGAACTCCCTGCTTCGAAGCTCTCTCTCGACGAGAAGTTGGCTCAGTTCCGTGCCATCCATAGCGGGGAGCTCTCGGCCAACGATGAAGCCCAGCTCCGCGCCCTGCTCACAAGCAAGGCCAACCCAATCGCCTACGACGGCTTCGAGCCTTCGGGACGTGTGACGCTCGCCCAGGGCGTGCTGCGCGCCATCAACGCCAAGCGCCTGCTGGCTGCTGGCTGCCGCGTGCGCTTCTGGGTTGGCGACGTCTTCGCGTTGCTCAACAACAAGTTTGGTGGCGACCAGAAGAAGATCCAGAACGTGGCGGCGTACACGATCGAAGTGTGGAAGGCGCTTGGCCTTGACCCAGCGCTGGAACCACAGCTCGATTTCCTGTTGGCATCGACGGAGATTGCTCGCCATGCTGATGCTTACTGGTCGCGCGTCTTGGACGTCGCCAGCCGCTTCACCGTTGAGCGTGTGCAGCAGTGCGCACCGATCATGGGTCGCCGCGTGGACGATGCCGTCGCTAACACCAACCGCATTATGTACCCAATGATGCAGGCGGCCGATGCCTTCCTGTTGGAGGCTGATATTCTGCAGATGGGCGCTGACCAAGCCGAAGGTGCTGCGCTCCTGCGCGAGTACGCGACCATGAAGGAGCTTACGAGCCGTCCAGCTTGGGTGCCCCATCCATTGTTGTTGGGTCTCAAGCAGGAGCAGGCCAAGATGAGCACCACAGACCCTGAGTCGGCCATCTACGTTGATGATTCGGTCGCTGAAGTGAGCACCAAGATCAAGAAGGCCTACTGCCCACCAGGCGATATTAACGCCAACCCAATCCTCGACTACATGAAGTACATTGTCTTCCCGCTGCACACCGAAGGTGTGACGCTTGAACGCAGTGAGAAGAACGGTGGCAACTTGTCGTTTGCCACCTACGCTGAGCTGGAAGCCGCCTACGCCAGCGAGCAGGTGCATCCTGGTGACCTTAAGCCATGTCTGACCAAGTACATCAACGCGATTCTGGAGCCTGTGCGTCAGCACTTCGCCAACGGTGAGCTCAAGAAGCTGGCCACCAACATCAAGAAGCTGAAGACGTCGCCAATTCCCGATGGTGACAAGCTTGTGACGCTGTCGATTCCAGCTTACCCCGAGACTGAAAAGCGCGAGTGGAAGGCGTCTTCGCTGTCGCATGATGAGAAGTACGCTGCCAGCCGCTCGGTGGGTGAAGAGTGCATTCAGGATGACGAACTGCGCGCGTGCCTCGAGAAGAAGGCCAACCCAGTGTGCTACGATGGCTTCGAGCCATCCGGCCGCACGCACATTGCCCAAGGTGTGCTGCGTACGGTGAACGTGAACAAGCTTACGTCGTCGGGCGCTGTCTTCCGCTTCTGGGTGGCCGATTGGTTCGCGCTCTTGAACAACAAGATGGGCGGCGATCTCGAAAAGATCCGCACCGTCGGCAAGTACATGGTCGAGATCTGGAAGTCGACCGGCATGGACATGACCAACGTGCAGTTCCTGTGGGCATCCAACGAGATTATCGCCAACGGTGCTTCGTACTGGTTGCGCGTGATGGATATTGCTCGTCGCACTACGATTGCTCGCACTGTCAAGTGCTGCACCATCATGGGACGCAAGGAGAAGGCTGGCATGCAGGCTGCCCAGATCATGTACCCACTCATGCAGTGCGCCGATATCTTCTTCTTGAAGGCCGATATTTGCCAATTGGGCATGGATCAGCGCAAGATCAACATGTTGGCTCGCGACTACTGCGATCTCATCAAGATGAAGTTCAAGCCTGTCATCCTGAGCCACCACATGCTCATGGGTCTCAAGGAGGGCCAGGAGAAGATGTCGAAGAGTGATCCTGAATCGGCCATCTTCATGGAGGATGCTGTTGAGGACGTCAACCGCAAGATCGAAAAGGCATTCTGCACAGAGGGCGTGGTCGAGTCCAACCCAATCCTTGACTACATGAAGCACATCATCTTCGCCACGTTCGGCAAGGAAGGCGTCGTGATCAAGACTGCCGCTGGCGAGGACAAGAAGTTCCACGAATACACCGACCTGGAAGCTGCTTTCGTTGCCAAGGAAGTGCTGCCAAGCGACCTCAAGCAAGCGCTGGGCAAGTACCTGAACCAGTACGTGGGATCTGCACATTTGAGGATGGACGACGGTGCAGAGTGATCTGACAGTTGTTGTTGTTGTTGTCGTTGTTTGTTGCTTACTGCAGGATCCTAGCTCCAGTGCGCGAGCATTTCTCCAAGGGCGAGCCAAAGGCATTGCTGGAGAAGGTGCGCTCGTTCCGCATCACGAGATAGACAACCACAGTTCTCTGCGTGCTCTCGAGTGTCTATGCAGTGCGCATCAATACACGACGTCTGTATCTCGGCAATAGCGTTTTACTGGGATGTATGTCCTCCCCTTCGCAGCATGTAAGACCAAGGACATGGAGGGCACAGAGCATAATGGCACATGCAGCCGATCAGACCGCCGATCCCGCCGATCACAACCAGCCTGGTTGTGACTGAATGAACGCACTCAAACCATGCAAAGGCGTGGGATGGGATGGGATGCGAGGTGTTGGCGTGCGCGACAGTCATCTCACGTCCGATACTTGTGAGTGTGGTCTCGTCACTCCTGTTCCCACGCACTTCAACCACGAGCTGTCCAGTCGTCACGTCCCCATCCACCATCTCTGGTCTGCGAAGCCCAGCCCAGTGCGTGCGTGCGCCCCATGCCAGCAGCGCATTGGGCCCAGCAGCGGCGGTTTGCCGGCCACCACCCAGCTCGGTGAGGTGTGACGTGGCATGAGCGCCATGGCGTGACGCCATGCCATGGCGTGGGGGCGGTCAACGGCGTGGCCATTGGTGCGCAGCTCACAACGGCCGGTTGAGGGCGTGTCGCGCGGACCAGAGACGAGGCTGGCCGACGCCATAGTGAAATCAAGTCTTTTTCTTTTTTTTTTTCGATGAGGACCCGGGCCAGGGGCACCTCTGCAACCCACCCACCCACCCGTCCACTTGAGGGACAGGGATCCCACCCATGAAGCACGACACTGCAAGCACACGCACACGCACGCACGCCCACGCCACTTGCGAGCAGTTGGTGGCGGCGACCGGTCGAGCTTGAAGCTGCTGCTGCCTGCCAGCTTCAAGGCGAGCCGCATGGTCCCGCCTTCGACATGTGCGCGCCAATCCGCGTGCGGCCGGTTGTTGAAGTCACGAACGCGCGTGCATGTTCGAATGGGACACGAAGAGTGGGCAACCTTCCTTCCGACTCCGATGGAACCCGCATGCATCGGCCCATCAGCCCATCGACCGCGTCATTCATGTTGCGTTGGGTTGTGTGCGTCGAAGCCATCACAAGTGTGCCAGCGGCTGAGACCGGAGTGTTGGTCGCGGGGCTCAGAGACTCAGGCCCCCCCACGCTGCCACAAGAACCCGCTGTGCGTGGAGCGGGGGTAGGGCTGCCGTGCTCGCGTCAGTGCCAATTTTGGTTGGGACTCAGGCGCGAGTAGGGCTGGGGTAGATCTCTGAACGGACGTGGGGGGGTAGGGTGCCAATGGGGGCAGCCAATGGTTTTTTATTTTTATTGGGGGGCTGCCCTGTGGTTCTTTTTCGTTGCCATTCATCAATTTGCTGCAGCACGCGCAGATCAACTGAGCGCACGCAAGGCAGGGCAGGGCAGGCCACGATCGCGACGCTCGATCGACCCTCGCCGCAGTGAAGTGACAGTAGGCGCGCACGCACACGCACACGCACCACAGTGAGCAACGTGGATGGTGTTTGGAATCAACGTGAACGCAATCACAGCAGCATGGCGCGTGGACCCGTTGCCGCGACGCGATGAGCTCAATGCCATCAAGGCCAAGCTGAGCGCCGCGACGACGACCACGTCGATGGCTGCGCGGAAGAAGGTGGCGGCCGCGCCAACGAAGCGATCCATCAACGAGCGCCTGCGCGCGCTCATGGGCGACGTGCTCACAGAGGCGCAGCTGGAGGAAAAGGTAGGACATGCGAGTAAATATCTGCACGGGCAGTCGACCAGACGTACTCATTTTCACTGATGCTGTCGATGAGTAGTTTACGTTTGGCCACGTCTTGGGCAGCGGCGCCACCTCCAAGGTGTATGCGGCCGTGGATAACACGACGGGCGAGCGCGTGGCTGTCAAGGTGTTTGACAAGGCCTCGATGATTGAAGTGCGCCGCTCGATGGCCGCCGACGGGGACTACGTCCAGGAGAAGGCCGTGGACCGTGTTCGCCGGCGCCTGCTGAAGATTGTGTCGGAGTTGGAACTGTGCAAATCGCTGTCCCATCCCAATATCATCAAGTTTCTTGGCGCGTATGAAACCACCCACCGCATCTGCATCGTGCACGAACTGGTCGAAGGTTCGGATTTATTGGAGCACTTGCTCAAGCACGGGAAGATGCCGGAAGACAAGGCTGCGCGCGTGTTCTATCAGCTGCTGTCGGCGCTGGAGCACTGCCATGCGCGCCACATCTATCACCGGGATCTCAAGCTGGAAAAGTACGTCTATGAACTAGTGGAATGTCTTTCCTGGCATCACCGTGGTTTACTAACTTGCTTGTGTGCATCCATAACAGTGTGCTGTTGACCAGTGACTGCCAAGTCAAGCTCATCGACTTTGGTCTGTCCGAGTATGTCGCTCCTGGCAAGACACTCAAGACCATCTGTGGCACTCCCCTGTATTGCAGCCCGGAGGTGCTGTTCCTGCATTCCTCCAGTCGGAACAAAGGTTTCCACGGTGCCCCCGCCGACGTGTGGAGCGTCGGCGTGTTGATCTTCGCCCTGTTGACGGGCTGTGCTCCGTTCGACGACTCGACGCTCTCGCGCCTGCGTCACGACGTGCAGCGCAACTCGATTGCGTACCCAGACCACATCTCGAACGAAGTCAAGGGAATGCTCAAGGCTATCCTCATCTTCGACGCTCACTTACGCCCAACCATCAGTGATCTTCTTCAGTATTGCTGGATCAGGAGCGCTGCAGAGCCAGTGAAGGTGGTGTCGCCACGACGCATGCCGCTGTCACCCAACAGCTGGGTGAAGGAGGCACGGTGTCGTACTTTCTCGGCCTGCTTGAGCGACGACGGCACAGAAGACACGTCCAGCACCAGTGCGAGCTACGACGAGCTACCTGAGGATCTCAAGCACACTGAACCGGCCGAAGAACCGCAGTCGCCGACAGAGCAGAAGCAGACGCATCTGTCGTGTCTGGAACGTGAGCTGGAGGATCTCGTCTTCGCTCACGCATAGCATTCCTCACGCCCGGAAACTCCCCTTATCATTATCAGTCGCGGGCCCCATCTTGCTGTGCGCCAATGTGGCCACACACAAGGACGATAGAGAGACGGCAGGATGGCGGTCAACAGTGGACATATTTAAATTTTTACCGCAACGAATCGATGACACCGAGCAGATCCGTTTCCATTTGTTACTTTGCTAGGATGATACACCTTGACGCTAGCGCCCCCTTGCGCTATTGCGCTGTGTGTGTTAATGCTAGCTAGCGCTTGGCGCATGGTCGGCGCGGATGTTGTATCGATCTTGAACGTGGAAGGTGGCACGAAGGTTGCTTGAATTGCTGTCCCGTGTGACTTGTGCCACTTCTAGCTCATTTGGATCATTCGGAACCAATTGGGGACTCCCATCGAGAAGTATCAATCAATCAATCAATCGATCACCCACCACCATGGCGTTGCGCTTCGCCATCCGTCGTGCGCTCTGTGGCCCGATTGCGGCGCGCACCACCCACCACATGGGAACCTCCATCAGAGCATTCAGCGCGTTGCCACCTGTGCCGGTGGGAGGCGTCCACTCGCACGACGTGCGCTTGGACTTGATCCCGGAACAGATCGTGGCTGAGCTGAACAAGCACATCGTCGGTCAGGAAGATGCCAAGAAGGCCGTGGCGATCGCGCTGCGCAACCGCTGGCGCCGGCGTCAGCTCAAGAACGACGTGCTGCGGGCCGAGATCTCGCCCATGAACATCCTCATGAGCGGCCCCACGGGCTCGGGCAAGACCGAGATCGCGCGCCGCTTGGCCAAGATGACGCACTCGCCGTTCCTCAAGGTGGAGGCGACCAAGTACACGGAAGTGGGCATCTACGGCGCCAATGCCGAGTCGATGGTCAAGGACCTGGTGGACGTGGCTGTCGACATGGAGCGCGATCGAATGCAGCAGAAGCACGCCGTCGCGGCGCGTGAGCGGGCTGTGTCGCGCCTGGTGGATGCGCTGGCTGGCTCCGTCGCCAGCGAGACGGCACGAGCGTTGATTCGGGAGCAGATCCTGAGTGGCGAAGCTGATCAGCGCCGAGTGCGGCTGAAATTCAAGGATCTCACCCGGCGCGGTGCCAAGAACCGGTCGGCGGTGCGTGGTGCCTGAACGTGACGGGCTGGATCGTGTGCGCTTTTGCTGATTTACGTCGGGTGTGTGTGTGACGTCGCTCTAGGACATGATGGAGATCCCCCCTGAGATCGAACACATGATGAAGAACTTGGACAACATCATGAAGACGCGCTTCTCGTCGGGCAGTGGTGGCAGCGCCAACCAGTCTCAGGACGTGACGGTGAAGGAAGCGTTGCCGCGGCTTGAAGCGGAAGAAGCCGACGACATTATCAACGAAGACGAAGTGGTCAAACAGGCGATTGAAAATGTGCAGCACAACGGCATCATTTTCCTCGATGAGATTGACAAGTTGGCGAGTGCCGATGCGCATCAGAGCGGTGGCAACTACCGCAAGGGCGAAGGCGTGCAGAAGGAACTGTTGGCCTTGACCGAGGGCTGCGCCGTAAGCACCCGCTATGGTCTGGTGTACACGGATCACATCCTGTTCATCGCTAGCGGGGCCTTCCACCGCTGCAACCCGTCGGACCTGATGCCAGAGCTGCAGGGCCGCCTTCCTATCCGCGTGACGCTGTCGCCGTTGGGTGCCAATGAGTTTGTGCGCATTCTGAAGGAGACCGAGCACAACCTGTTGCGACAGATGCAGGCGCTGATGGAGACCGAAGACGTCAAGCTCGAGTTCACAGATGATGCCATCGACGAGATCGCCTCCATCTCAGCGCAGGTCAACTCACAGACCGACGACATTGGTGCGCGTCGTCTGGCAACCATCGTGTCCAAGATCATTGAGGAAGTGTCGTTCCACGCACCACGGATGCAAGGCATGACGTTCACGGTCGACAAGCCCTATGTCGAGCAGCGCTTGGCCAACGTTCTCGAGAAGACGGATCTGACCAAGTACATCCTGTAAGCAAAAGTAGTACGTGTATGCACTGCTGCTGGTTTCGATTTGAACTTTAGACGCCATTTGACTGCGAGATTATCCCGTATCGAGCCATCTAGAGCGCCAAAGGGCTCAACAACTGCTTAGCCACCTTGTTAGCCTCTTCTTGACCGCACAGGAGCTGCACTAGCTTCAATCCTAGCTGTATCGCCGTGCCAGGTCCTTTGCTCGTGACGCAGTGATCGTTCGCGACGACAGCTTGATTCACGTATTGGTCGGGAATGTGCGTTGCCATCGCTGGATGACACGTGGCTGGACCATCCAGTATGCCGTGTGCGTGCAGCACGGCCACGGGGCTCGATCCAATGGCCGCGACCCACCGCTTCTCTGCCATCTGGATCTTCAGCATCTTAACCAGCACGTCGCACTCCGCTAATCCGTCGGCTCCGACGCCCTGTAGCATCAACCGTTTGCTTGCGCATGTTGCAGGAGCTGCACTAAAATCCAAGGAACGTACCCCGGGGAGTGCGATGAGATCGTACGTGTCGTAGATGCAGTCCTCAATGGACTGAGCAGCTCGAATCCTCAGCCCGTGCATGCCCTGCACGACGTTGTCCTTCTGGAGTCCGACGTTGGCCAGCTCGACGTGCATCCCGCCACGCGTCAGGACATCCGCTAACATCAACGTCTCCAGTTCCTCAGAACCGTCGGTCTATCCAGCGTTAGTCCATCGACATTTACGTCCCGGAGACCGAGGTGAAGCCTGCGGTCAACTTACGATCGGAACCAGCACTCGCGGCTTGATGTGTGGGAGGTGCTCAGCTATCGCCTCCACGACGTTTTGGTGACTCTGAACCAAGCGAGAAGCCGCCATTTTGCACTGTCTGGTGACTGGAGGTGGCATGGCTGGTCCTGGCAGTTGCGGACGAGCGAGAAGGCCCGGTCACCCGAGGCCAACTGTCGTACAGGAAACAGCGCCCAGTCCCGATGCCATACAACTTGTGAGAGTCACGAGCAACTCAACTTCGACGTAGCAACAAACACAATGGCAGCAGTGCTTCATGCTGTGAGCGACCTCGTGGCGGTGAAGCCGACGGCACTGATCCCTGTGGTAGGAATATGTGTAGTGACGGTGGAGCGTCGGCGACACTTACCGCAAATTGCTGGATGTGCAGGCGAATGGCAGCGAAGAGATCGAAACCGCAGCGTTGGTGGACGTACTGGCGCGCGGAGGTGTCCGCGTGACTCTTGCGGATGTCGGAGAAGACGACGACCACTTCGTGACGATGGCGCAGGGCACGATCGTGCAAGCAGACAAGGCGATCTCAGCCTGCACGCATCTCGACTTCGACGTAATCGTAGTCCCTGGTGGTCCTGGAGCTGCAACTCTGGCCGAGTGTCAAGACTTGATCACGTTGCTGAAAAGCCAGAAGAACGCTGGCAAGTTGTACGGCGGGATCTGCGCTGGCCCAGTCGACGTGCTGCTCAAGCACGGTCTCACTAGCAACGTCATGACGTGCTATCCCGAGTCAAACAAGATGCTCGGTGCCATCTACACGGACGACCGCGTGGTGATCGCAGACAACTGCGTAACCAGCCAGGGACCTGATACGGCCATCGACATGGGCTTGACGCTGGTGGAGCTGCTACGGGGCGAAGCAACAGCCAAGAAGGTGGCGGACGGCATCGACGCCTACGATTGGAAGCATTGAAGGAGAAATTTCAACGGTTTAAACCGGTTTCTGGACAGAAAAAGGGTGATGCGACAATGTCAGATCTGCCAATGTTCCATATTTTGGCAACTGTAGTTTGTCGCGAGTTTGTCGCGCTGTGAGTTCTGGAAAGGGGTCCCGCTGACTGTTGGGGGAGTTTTCAGCCTCTGGGCTTCAACTTTTGGAAATGAATTAAAATTCAACCGACTGGGTGAAGTCAGGCATTCGGTGGCAGGGGTTGATGAAAGCGCCGTGATGCCATGTGGGTGCCCAGGCATCCGGACCATCAATCCCGCCAGATGTCTGCTCAGCTGGGTTCCCGTCTCCACTTCTGCACGCTTGTCACCTCAATGCGAAAAACATGGTCCCATGTGTGCCGAATGGTGCTTTCCCGTCGCCCTGTCGTAACCAGCACAGCGGCTTCCGCTGGAGATTTTTCCCGCACCGGTCCTCTCATTCTCCAAACAGTCGACTCCCACGCACACCTCCAGCAGCATTCATGAAGGCCCCCACCTCGGTCGCGACTGCGCTCGTCGCTGCTCTCATCGCCACGACGCGAGGTGACACCACGTACCAGATCTCGGACATCTTCGATGGATCAAGCTGCGGTGGCAACCCTGGTGCTGTCGCTGTGGCGACGTCGACTCCAGATGCGTGCCAGACTGCCACCTGCTCGAACAACATGAAGTTGAGCTGCGTGAACAGCACCAACGGCACCACGGTGATGCAGTCCGCCGCCGGCAAGTTGGGCAGCTATTTTGCTATTCAAACGTTCACGGACAACACCTGCACGACGTTGTCATCTGCGACTGCTATTTCGACCTCTGGCTCGTGCTACGCCGCGGGAGGCAACCAGTTCTACAAGGTTACGGTGGGGTCGGACGGCGGCGTCAGCTACAGGACATACAACGACTCAGGATGTGCCACACTTAAGGAGAGCACGAACTACACTTCCACCAACCTCGGCGTGTGCACGAGCGGCTCCATCTTTACGGTGTCTGGCTCCGGCGCCAGCGGTGGAGCAACGTCCGGTGGAGCGACGTCTGCTGGAGCAACGAGTGGCAGCAAGACCAGTGCCGGCTCGGGCACTGATGCAGGCACGGCGTCAGGCAAAACGGCCAACGCTGACGCGGCCACGGCCACAGGTAGCAAGGCGAGCACGGGTACGTCGTCGAAAAGCGGCAACACTTCCACGGGCAACAGCACGACCACCAAGCCATCCACGACGACACCAAAGCCAACGAATGCGGGCAGTCACGCCGGGCTCTCGCTCGTTGTTGCAGTCGCAACGACTGCGGCGGCGATCTTGCCACAGCTGTGGTGATGGTCGCAGTCACTATGAACAGGGCCTTGGGCCCCTAGTGCAAACCATCCACAATCGGATCTAAGTATTAGCGTCGTATCACTACGCAAGCAATATGCAGCATGTCCTTTTCCTCCGTTCTCAATTGTTCATTGCCTCGATCCTGAGAGCGCCGGATATGAAACTGGCTTCCTGTGTGAGTCCGCAGAGCACCTGGGTGCGCGGATCTCAGCTTTCAGCTGCGATTGTCCGCCCAGTGTATGAGAAGCGGAATTAGGAGCACAATACCGATTTTCCATCAGGTCACGGCAGGATGCATTCACATGTGGATGCCTGAGATGGAAATGGGGTCATGATCATCGAGCGCGCGATTGTCTTCCACGTTGTCGTTTCCTCCGCTCCGGCCGACCAAGCCCACTGCCATCGCCATCTCGGGGCATCGGTGTTCCCCGTCACACAACACCCAGCAGCAGCAGCGAACCCTTTTGTCGTGACCCTTTTGCGGACGAACCCTTGTGTTTAAAACACGCCAGGGCGAGGGTTCCAGAAAAAGAGGAGTTGTGCCAGCTGACTAATCGACCAGTACGAGATGATTGCCACCATTCGTGTGGGCAGAATTTAACTCGAACTGAAGTTCTGTATGGAGGGGGAAGATCCGTGCTGGTCCGCTAGACTTTGCGCCGTTACCTCGTCCTCACGCTCCCACCCTTTGCCCAGGGTCATCCGTCAAACCCACTTGGTGCCGTGCAGTCACTTGAGCACTCGACGGGCACGCACCACCCAAGCATCCGCCAAGTCACCCGCGACATCTTCTCGTCAATATGTGTCTCTGTGGGCTCACCCACCGCTCGCAGATCAGCGACCAAGGCGCCGTCGACAGAAGCAAGCTGCCGACCAAGTCGGCAGTGCGCCCACGTCGAAAGAACGCGCATCATCACCATGCGCGTCGTGAATGGCACGATGGCTTGCTGTTCTCGAACTTGATTTACGTGCTCGCAGCGCTGCTTTCGTACTCGTCCAGCCAGTACTTTTGCGCGGTGTTCCAGATGGGCGCGGCGATTGCGTCGACCTTGTTCCACCGATCGAAGGAGACGCGCTACTTGCTGGTGGACGCCATTATCAGTTCGTCGTTGGCTGTGCTCTTCATTTACGTGGCATGCCACACGATCAAGCAGGAATGGTATGGCATCTTAGCCGTCAAGCTTGTGCAAGGCGCCATGTGCATCTTCACGTGGGTGTACTGCGGCTTCCCCGGCGGTGAGCGCTACGAGAAATGGCACCAGTTGTGGCATTACGTCTCCGGATGCACGACCATGTCGACGACCTTGTTCCTCACGTGGTACATGCCGGAGTTCGACTTCGTGCTCCACGAACTGGTGCAGGACTACATTGCGGTCAAGGGCTGGATGTCGTGAAGGAGCTCACGGCAATCAGCAGAACTGCACTGCCACTTCGACTTCCCAGCCGATTCGAGCGCGCTGCCGACATCGAATGCAAGATGCGGCATGCCATATCCAGCCTCGTGGTCGGCCCTCGCGCGTTTTTTCTTGTGTGTGTGATATTATAGATGCCATCCAGCAAGGCCTCATTCATGGCCTGCAGCGTGTTTTAAAGCATAATGTAAATGCCATGCCATGCCATGCACTGCCGCATGTTCAACGTCACCGCTCTACCCCCACGCCTTTCGCTTCCATCTGGCTCCACTTGGTGGAGTCCAATCACCAGCAGGTGGTGTCGCTAGCCTGTAGCCAACTCCACAGAAACCATCTGGCTGCTGCCACCACATGCGTGGCTTCGGCCGGCACCAGAGCAAAGCAACAACAACGCCGAGCCTGCGCATTAGCCATGAAGCTGCGCAACACCCAGACCAGCGGGAGCACCACGACCAGCAATGGCTTGGTGTCGCGACTACGACGCGAGAAGACCAAGCTGCTGGGATCGCCTAGCACCTCGCCCAGCAACGCCACACAGGTGGCCGTTGCGTCCAGCACAAAGAAGTCGGTGTCGAAGGAGGTCGAGCGCCAGCAACCACACTCGGTCTCGCACAACAATGACGCCGCTCAGTTCAAGGACTGCTTGGATGCCTTCTTGTCTGAAGAGGAAGAAGAAGACAACAACGTTGATGAACCCCACGCGCGCTCGTCGATCAAGCAAGGCGGCAGTCAGAAGGCGAGGTCGAAGCGCCGGGCAGTTCGGATTCGAGACAGTGGGCACGTCTCTGTGGAGGGGGCGATGGGACATGCGAACGAAGACCGATTGATTGTCCGAAGCAACGAGCAATTCCACTTGTTCGTGGTCATTGATGGCCATGGCGGTTCGAATGCGGCCGACTTCATCGTTGACACAATGTTCGCTGCTTTCGAGCGAGTCTACGATGATGGGTTCGAATCGAGGGCGCTGGAGACAGCAGCGTGCGACTTGGACAAAGAATTCTGCACGCGCGCTCGACGGACACAGGATTACAGCGGCGCATGTTACCTCGCAATCATCGTTTATATGGACCCCGAGACCGACACCGAGCAGAAAATTGTTCTAAACTGTGGTGATTGCCGTGCCATCGTCAAGGAAGAACCCAGCAAGAAAGAAGCGAAGGGCGGCAGGAAATCATCCACCAGCCAATGCGAAGAATCTCGGGTGATCGCTCTGTCCGACGACCACTGTGCACGGAATCGGTCGGAAAAGCTGCGTGCATTGGAAGCAGGCGCCTACATCCAAAATAATCGCATCGCGGGCGTTTTGGAGCCCTTTCGGTCGCTCGGTGACATCGATGTGAAGACAAAATCAATGAAGAACTGGGTCATTGCTACTCCGGAGATTCGGAAGACGCCATTGGCTGTCGGCTGCAGCACGCTTTTACTTGCCACTGATGGCGTGTGGGGCGTGCTGACGAATGAGGTGGCGATGGAGATCGTTCAAACCGAGTTGGAGGCGAATCGCGGAGCTGCACGCGCTGCTCGAGCTGTCGTGGATAAGGCCCGCGAGCGAGGCAGCCAGGACGACATCACAGCTATCGTTGTGCTAATCTAGAAGTCGGGAAGGCAGCCTCGGAAGATGTATTTAACAGCACCAAATACACAGCGGGAAATTCATCATCTCTATGGCGCGGGCCCAAGCTTTTTGCCCATGATGGCAACCCATGCGTCGTCAAACTCCATTCCGGCGTCAATCTTGGCACGCACTTGGGTCATCTTGTCTTCTCCGTAGATGTGCTGCAGGTAGTGCAGCTTCGGCGTGCGTGACTTGGCGATGTACTGCTCGTGATGCTGGGTCGTGTACTCGGGAATATGCGTCAACTCCATCATTTCGTCATTGCGCGGCACGATATAAGCTTGCGCTGGCACGGTCTGACCTTTCTTGTCGCCATCCAGCACTTCGACGTCGATCGTCTCGCGCAGATAGTAGCTGCCCGCGACACCTTCCAGCAAGTCGAGGCACTCCAGCGCATCCTTGTCGACACGGAAGAGCTCTCCCGGGATCTTGTAGCCAGCGTGCTTCTCCGTCTCGCGGAACATGCACGGCACCGTGCGGTTCTTCTTGAGCACCAGCACGAACTCGGGGTCGGCAGTGATGGCCGTCCCCGCGTACGCGGCCTTGTTGAGCTCCACGGCTGGCTTGAGGTAGACGTTGTAGTTGTACAGGTCACGCTTGAGCGTGCCGTAGACGAACACGAGGGTATCAAGACCACTGGCCGTCATCGCTGCGTCTAATACTCTAAGCGAAGGGGTATGCGTTCGCGTGACTTGACGGGGTATCACTGGGCGGGAGGAGAACGCCGACTGGCGAAGGGGTTTGAAGGTGTGCTGGGTGCCATCCCGTGACCCCTGCCGCCCGCGTGATCTGGATCCAAGGTCAAACGGGCACATTGGACTGCAGGTACCATACCCCTGGTGGGCAGACTAATGCCACCACACAAGTCGGTGCAACTGAAAAACCTTGTTGAGGTTTTGGTGACCCGGTCGGGTCGGGTCACTGCTCACTTGAAAGACGCAGCAGCAATGGAGGACCCAGCAATGGCAATGGCGAGCACGGCGACGCAGGGCGATGGCTCTGGCGATGTGACTGGTTCTGGCGCGCCGCCGTTTGATGCAGAGGATACGTCGAGTATGTGACTGATTGCAGAGCAGCGGCTACAAAGGAATGTGACTGATGGGCTGTTTGTTAGACAAGGAAAAGGAGCAGACGCAGTCTGAATGGGTGGACGTCTATTTGTTGGCGCCCGAGGATGACCGCGCGTGCATCGAGCTGAAGGACTTCACCATCATGAAGCCGAAGAACAACAAGATGCATCGCGTGATCCGCTACTACCCGCGCTGTGAAATCACGTATCGAATGATGCCGCCGCAGCCGGACAAGGACATCGTGCGACCGGACGGCACCGTCGGTCCGCGACACAACGGTGGCTTCAGCAACCCAAGCAGGAATGCAGAAGTCTTCCGCTTGAAGCGCAGGCTGTTGAACGAGTACATAGGCGAAGAAAAGCAGCAGCAGCCACCTGCAGCTTACCAGCCGCTGGATTCGCCGAGTGTTGGGTCGTATCGAGATCGGTCACCGTCGCCTATGAGAGCACCAATTCCCCGATATCAACCCATAGTTGTGGGAGACGAAGACGATCTTAATCTGACGTCCGAATTGCAGCCACGACTGTCGTTGAAAGCCCGACTGAAATACGTGACGTCGCTGTGGCCCGAGAATGCGCCATTTAGCGACGACGAAGACGTCATGGATTACTACGGACTGGAAGTCCAGATCATCTCGGAAGAAGAGCGAAAGAAAGAGCAAGAGTCTTCTCCAGTCAAGGTCGAAGAGCCTGCACCGACTAATGCTACTGAGGCTAGCAGCGATGCAAACACGACTGCTGCTGCTGAATCGCCGGTAAAGACGGAAAATGAATCACCACCATCCGAGCCAGGAACTCCAGAGTTGTCGGTGAATACTCGAAGCGGTGCTTTGCAGAAGAGAAAAGAGGAAGAAGCAGTCTTGCCTGCGGCAACGAAGCAGGACGACTGGGTGCAATGCGATAAGTGCCAGAAATGGCGCCGACTTCCCAGTAAGTATAGTCACTGGTCAGTTGCTCAATGTGCGGTGTCTGATAGTATTATCGTCGGTGCATTACAGATCATGTCAATGTGTCCGAGCTACCGGCCACTTGGTACTGCAAGATGAACCGATGGGACAAGCGCTACAACAAATGCTCCATTCCTGAGGAAAAAGTCATCTTGCCCATGAAGGAGTCCGACTTGGTTGGGTACCGCGAGCGGCGCTTTGCTATGGACTTCTTGCATCGAGTGAAACGAATGGACAAAGCCCTTCTGCAGTACAAGTACACCGACGCGCGCGACGATGACGGTGAACGGAAGGTGCTGCAGTGCTGCGAGTGCCTGAAGAAGCGACCTCTAATTGCTGGAATGGACCCGCAAAAAGTGGCACAACCATTTGTTTGCTGGATGAACAATTGGGACGAACTGCATGCAAGTTGCTCAGCACCACAAGGCCCGCTTCCTCCTCGTTATGCCGAAGTTCCGGGATTTGGTCCGACCAATACTGGCGGCGATGAAGACAACTCGGGAGAGAAGAGCGCAAAGAAGAGTGGAGGCAAGCACAGCGACACTAATGCGAATAATGTGGATGCGGTGGCGGCGGCTGATTCGAAGAAGTCGTCCAAGAGCCAAAACCAGGCCGGCAGCTCCAGTGCAGCTAATGGTAGCAAGAAACCAAGCAAAAGGCGACCATCGGACAAAGTCACCAATACGCCGGAGAAGTCCGCCAACGCAGCCACATCCAACGCGTCTTCAGGAACAAAGCGACCGAAGCGCAGGGAGAGCAATCGTTGACAAGTGTTGCACGCGTCGTGACGTCCGCACGCACGGCTGAGCAGTATTATTTATTAACATCGAGCTCAAACACAGTTTCTATTTGGTTGGGAAGTGCTTCTCACGCAGTGGGTAGAGAGGGTCGTTCCGGTTAACGATCTCATTCTGGTTGTCCGACACAAGCCACAGCGTCAATGCGTAGCGCCGCGCATTCTTCTCATCCGTGGCCGTGAGCGTCGGCTGCACGTCGTGCACGACCTGGTCGCTCCAGAACATGGCCAGCGTGTCCGCCATGGGTGGAACCACTTGCACTCCATCGTTTGGGGTAAACACGCGCAGCTCCCCACCCTGACTCGGTTCCCAATGAGGGTTCAGGTAGTACACCATCGTCACTTTACGCTGATCGGGTAACCCTGAGTTGTCGCAATGCTTGGGGTCTGAACGTCACGTCACGTAGGTGGTCAGTCTGATGGCAATCATTGCATCACGAGCTAGACACCTGATGCAGCTTACACTTGGATCCAGCGCCAAGACTGACGGCCAGCTTGGTGCCGTACGTGCGGTCGCTAACGCGCAGATGCGGGAAGAAGTGATTCAGCAGGATTGGCGCTTGGAGAAGCACGCTACGCGTGTAATCGAGGATCGTTGGCGCTATTTCCCATTCATGACCGTCGAGTTCGGTGGCGAACACGCCAGGTTTGGCCATGCGTTGACCAAATTCGTCCGTCGAGTCGCTCTGAAACATGTGTCCTTCTTCGTACAAGCGCTCCGCTTCCTCTGGAAACCAAGCATCTCATAAAGTCATGCACGCCTGGCAGTGCTCGTGTTCGTGGATGCGTACCTCGCATGCGGAGGGCGACATCAGCGCCAGCAAAGTCTTTGATCACGCAGAACCCTTCCGATCCCAGGCCTTGCTGGATGGCATCACGCACCGAAGCCCGCGCAAACAGCGGCATGACCGAGATTTCATCGGAAACGCTACTCAGACGACGCGCATGCTGCTGCCAAATGCTGACTCGAGGACGGCTCTGAGATCGAGCCGCACGGAGCGCCAACCTGAATGGTCCCGATGCCATCGTCATTGACACGCAACAGCGTTGGTGGAATTCAAGTGAAACAATATACTGATGCTGGCGATTCAATTACTGAACGAAGACAAAACCGTTAAGAACTACACGCGATCGTGTTTGAAACAAATGCAGCATATTAACATATCTTGGTCTATTAGACCCCGCTTGCATGAACAAGCCTCCTACGCAAGCGCACTCTTTCTCCAAAGCGACCAAGTGCCGGCGCAGAAGGCTTGTGAATACTTTTGAGC
>NSDO01000019.1:183986-210683 GCA_002286825.1 Lagenidium giganteum
TGAAATCAATATATGTAGGTTTTTGCGCATGAACCGATTCGTATGTCTGTTTCAACATTTGCACGGTGTTTCTCGCTTGATAACACGTACGTTGGTGCCATTCATTGGTCATTGTCGTTGACGAATGCTGCAAGACGCACGATTTTCATGTGGCCGTATATCAATTTGGCGCACTTTAAACACAGCCCTGTTGGTTCCGAAAATTTCGGAACCCGAGAACCCAGAACTCGCCAAGCAGTTGCAACTCACTATTGAATTGAAGCACCACAACAGCTCCAGTGAGTTTGGTGGTTCTCTGGGAAAATGTACTTTCACATTGTATTTTCTATATTTTTTCTCTCTCAAGATGAACTCACTATTTTGAAAATATCAATATTTCAAAAAGGTGGTTTCTTTCCCCCTCGTTCACGAAGTTGCCAGCAGAAGCAATGAAGTCGTTGATGTGTGTGGTGATCGGGGACGGATCCCCGTTTGTACGTGGACATCGACGATCGAAAGAAGAATGCGCATCTGAAGAAGCTGATCAAGGTGGAGAACGAAGCGACAATCAAGTGTGATGCTATACGTCGCGAAGAAGGGCGATAAGTGGCTGAAGACAGACGATCATGATGTGACGATGTTAGAGATGGCGAGGTTCCCGAAGAAGTCAACGATATCATCAAGAAGAACGAGAACAGGATGGATCCAAGCTATCGTGTACGTGATAAGGCATTCGGTTTTCCAGACGAAGATGAAGACGAAGACGAAGACGGAGAAGACGAAGACGCCTCTGATGGCGAAATTCACGTGCTGGTGGTTTTACCGGGTCTACAAGTGGCTTCTTCAAGCGACGAGACAGCCTCGTTGGCACCAACTGCAATACACCGTCACCCCGAACGTCTCAAACATTCGTCAAAAGAATGAAGACGCGAACCAGAAGACTGAGAGTGAAGACGCCAAGAACACAAACAAAAAGCGAAAAAATCACGATATCGACAGGTCTGTGGGTTATTCGACTCTCTGTTGGGAAGCTATCAAACCTATTTTCAACTTCGAGTTTTACGAGCCTGAACCAAGTGATGTTCCTGACGCTGAACTCGAGCGATTCGTTGGGAAGATCTGCGGGACGCTTGGTGATTTGCAATGATTATCGACATTGTAGCGCATTTCATTTGCATTTCCACAACAAACTATAGCTCCACTGAATTGTAACAGAATCACTTGACGCTTGACAAGTAGGTAGATCTGATCACACTACGACGTTCTCGTGAGTTATAGTACCTCTGCACGGTGCTATCCCGCGCGATCATCGCTTACCTGCTGCGCTTTCTGTGTCTGAGAACAATCTCAAAATATCCTTACTCGCGGTTTTATGCCAAGTTCCGAGGTTCCAAACACAAGCGCTAGCTTCTATCGAGATTAGTTGGACCGATTGTCAGTCTTCCACTGCACATGCATGCGCACCATAGCAGCCTCCAATCTGGAGGTAGCCACACAGTCAACGAGCGGGGCAACAACATCTACAGGCGCAAAACCACCATCGAAACCAGCGTCGAGAGATCACAATCAAGTCAAACCAAGGCGTCTGGTACCAAATACGCATCAATGTTCCACACTGCGCTAGCAATGGACGTATGCACACACCCTAACGCTTAGATCACCTCAGTAGACATCTTGGCTGCTTACTTCTTGTAGCACACGTTCTGCTGCGCGTCCCAGCCGCACCACAACCAGATACCACACGTCCACTTCTTGTAGAAGAGGCTGCACCATATGTCTGGCATGTGCGTTGATTCTGTCGTTGAGCTTGCCGTTGGCGCCTGCGTCGCCGATGGCACGATCAGGTCCTTGACGTTGATGTTCTTGGCACGCAGATCAGCAATGACGTCGCGGATGTCGACGGCCGTGTTCTCGCAGCCACCGCAGTGGTGCAGCGCGACCACGTTGTCGTCGGAGGTGGCCAACACAGGCGAGCCCGACGAGCCACCCTGCGAGTCGAGAGCGTAGCCAACCTGGTTCTTGCCACAACCGGTCTCGCCATGGAGCGTCTGCACGTAGGCATCACGAAGTCCGCCAAAGCCGCTGATGTCCTCTGTCTTGGCAGCAATACGCTTGGCCCAGCCCTTTGGGTGCTGTGGGATGTAGATCTYCTCACGCAGCTTTGGACCGTCTTCACGGAGCTGCAGGTAGTTGTAGGCCTTGATGTCAGCRGTMTCTGGAAGCTTGAGYARSGCGTAGTCGTGCGCCTTGTTGTTCGTGATGAACGTGGCGTTGGTGGCCACGACCTTGCCCTTGCCACATGGGCGGCGTTGCTTGCATTCCTCCGAGCACGACGCGCTCTCAGCTTCGAACTCGATGTCAACGACCTTGGTTTGCCAGGCCGTTCGAATGCAGTGCTCGTTAGTCATCATGTGGCCTTCGCTGCCAGCGAGCCATCCCGTGCACAACCGACTGCCGTTGATGAGGAGGCGAGCCACGGACTGAGCGCGCTCATAGGCGCGAGGCAACTGGCGTGCCTCAGTGGTGCCGTCATTATAGCACTTCGCTGGCACCGAGTTGTCGCTACCGCAGATGGATTCGCGGTCGTCCTCCTCCTGCTCGATGCCGCGCGCAAACGCATTGATCGTGTAGCCAAAGTCACCGGCAGCCTCGGTCGTGGTCACCGACGGGATGTACTCGACGATGGCCTTGCTGCCTGGGATGTGCGTGGCGAAAAAGCCGCCTTCCAAACCAAGATCGCTACGACCGAGACCCGTGTAYTCGTACGAGACCGTGCTCTCCGGGTTGCGGACAACGACGACATCGCCTTCTGGGATGTGGAACTTGCTGAAGTGCACGGCCACGTAGCTGGCACCTGGATGTGCGATGACGTCTTGGCGAGACGAACCAGACGCGACGTCGAGGTTGAACGGCTCTTCGACGCCAACGCGCATTGGAGCGTTGACCTGGGCGGAGGTGGTGGCAGCGAGGGTGACGGCGACAGCGGCGAGGATCTTCGTGATGGACACCATTGGTCTCGTGGAAGTGAAGGCGTGGGGCTTGATGTGAATCGCTGCAAATTGGAAAGTGAGGTTGCGGAGGACAGCTGAAAACGAAGCTGGAGTGCTCTTGTGCCTTGATGCGTGCAGATCGGAAGAGGCAGTAAGCGGTCAACCACTGCCACTACCGCTGCAACCTGTCTCCTCAACAGACCAAGCACTCAGTGACCACTGGCAAGCTCCATCGTACGTCTTCTCCCTCTGCGACAACAATCCGGGCGTCAGAATCGTCGACCTTCAATTTAATCTCCATCAGTTCATTCGCCGTCAGGCACAAGTTGTACCGCACATCGACCCGTGACTGAAAAACCACAGCGATTGTCGTGAAAGATAAGAAGTGGCGCGGCCGCGACAACCAGCTGTTGTTAGCATCACTTTGTGCAAAATTCGTTTGGCGAGACCATTCAAGATGCACGACGTGTGCTTGCACTTTCTGTCGGACGCGAAGCGCCACCCGCGTGTACTCGTAGCATGTCAAGAGAGGACGGCGCTGGTTCATCGGTTTGGAGAGCACTTCGTTACTCACGACACACCAAACACACGCACAGCATCAAGATCCTGACGTGGCACACCGGCTTTCTTCTTAGGCAGTTCGCTTTCCGCCGGTACTGCCCATGGTGTGAAGGCACGAATATACTAGTACACCCAACGTGCTGCGTGGGCTCGATCACAGCTGTGTCATGCGATTCTTTGGTGCTATCAGAACCGGAGCTGATCGTTCGGATTGATGTCGTTCCAACCCGTCATCTCCGTATCAGCCAGTCGGAAGTCGCCATCCATCTCGACACAATTATGGATCGCATAGAGAACTTGCTTCCTGCAGATTGCATCAGTCGAGTAGCGCGGTAGCTGTAAGGCAAAGAAACAAGTGTGCGACTTGGGAAGCTGTGTGTCAGTGTATCCCTTCCCAGCCGGCGGAGTCGTGGCGGCATTCGCTGGAGTCGTGCTGCTTGTCATCACAGTACCAGTCGCAGGGGCGCTGGCGGCACCACCTGGGTTTGCCGCGGGGTTGCCTTCGTTTCCTGTCGCCGTTGTTGGGGCGCCAAGCGACTGGATCTTGAACTTTTGATGGAAGTTTGAGGATCCAACTGGGAGCCTAGACCGTGCCCACACGAACCGCAGGAACGCGCGCTTGTCTTCTTCCACCATCTCACTCAGAACGCGCCAAAATCGCTGCACAAACTCGTCATCGGCGCTCACGTCTTCATCGTATTCGGTATTCTGCTTGAGCAACTCTACATCAACCTCAGCGACTCCACACACACGCTTCTCCAATTCATCCCATGTCAACAAACTGATGGACGAGACTGGTACAATCGAGTTGAGTCCCTGCTTGATGATGTTGACCACGTCTGCACATTCTGTCTTGCGAGCTTCAATCACCAGCGCGAGATATTCGTGGAGGTTTTCCATCGCCACCACTCGGCCACTGCCATTCTCACACAGCTCGACCATCCTCCCGTCCGACAAATGAGTGATAAACGACAAATCCATCGCAGCCAGTTCTTCTTCTAGATCTGCTTTGTGTGCACTGTGATGCTGTCCCAAACTTTCGTATTCGCGTAAAATCGTTTCAAGCCGTCGCAGTAGTGTGAAAGCCACAAAATCGATCTCTTTCAGGGCGTGGAGCGCGTCCTCTGCGTCGGTGGTCGACTGCTCGCCTACGAGTTGTTTCCAGACCGACATAGCCAAATCCAAGCGTACGCAAACGCGCGTCCGAACACAAATCCCCAGCATCTGACCGAGAAAGTAGAACATCTCTCCATGTAGCTGACGCTTTTCTTCGACTGACTGGAGCTCTGCGCTCTGTGCGATTCTGTTTTCAGCCAACAATGCAGCGTTAAGCACAAACTTCTCTCGGTTCTCGCCCACGCCATTTCGCCAATTCGGGCACGGAAGCAAGAACGGCAAGAAGCACTCGGTCGGGTTCGATCCGTCTTCTTCCTCGGCATGGCGTGGCCTGGAGTCAGCGTCCAGAAGCGTCGAGCTTCCTGCCTCCGATTTGAGCATCTGGAGCTCCGCAAAGAATTGCGAGAAGAACTCGCGGTACGGCCCACCGTAGTCGTCGACACCTTCTCCCTCGAACTTGACTTTGAAACTGCGGAGCTGACCGTCGTCCATTGGGTGCGAGTAAACCATCCGCAAGGTTCGCAGCGGCAGGAAGTGCAGTTCTTCAAATGCCTGGCCGAAGATGGAGTGGAACAGTGACTTGATGTCGCAGTCATGGCAGCGCGCCGATGCCGCCTTTGGGCGGTTGATCATCACTTGCGGTAAGTCTTCCGGGTAATCGTAGTCGTCGTCCGCTTTCTTGGGCGCATTGGCTGTCTTCTCCATCAATGACGTGAACAGTTCGTTCTTGATAGTGACGAAAATGCGGCCACGACATTTGGAGACAAGTTCACAGGGCAAGAACCCCGACCACTGCGCGAAGTAATACCACGACATGTCGAAGAAGGCGACGACGCGGCTCAAACAGGCATTGAAGAACCGCAAGAAACCAACGCGAGCGATGATCTTCTGTTCCACGCCGTTCGACGTACGCAGCAAAGCGCTCAGTTCTGAATGATCTTGTTCTTTCTTTCGGAGCAGCGTCATCAAGTCGATCGGACTCAAATTCCACGGACTTGTACTGGCAGACTCACAATGGGCGTTGATGGTTTTCAGCAGCACGCCATCCAATGCTTCAGTCCACATGCAGTCTTCGACTAAAAAGACAAACTCTTCGAGGGATGCAATGCCCCACGCGTTGCGACTTGGTGCTGAAGAAGCTGGCGTGCTCGCTTCAGATAACACAGCGTCGACTCGCGAGTCGGACTTCGAGGACAGCAACGACCGATCTTCTTTCGCCGCATCGGCGATATTGCTAACAGATATCAACGTCAAGGACCGCAGCTTACCCGGAGCGACGAACCACGCGCCTTGTTCGCCGTCCACTTCGACCCAAATGCGACCGTCAGCGACACCAACAACAGTTCCATTCCCACGGGACGTTCGAACTCGCTCCCCAGCACGAAACCCAAGCGGAGAGCACACGGCAGGCGACACGTCAACCCAGAGAGGCGACCCCGTGCGCGTAGTCACAAATTTCTTGACGCCGTTGTTCCACTCTGTCGTCATCGAGTACGCCTGCTCCATGAGAGAATCCCGGACATGACTGCGAGTGAGCATGCAGTGCATCATTTCACACGTAAGCAGACATTCTTCGACACCGCCGCTCTCGGTGCTCCGGCCATCGGATCCGAAGGCTGTCATGTGCTGGAAGTCCCACCCGTCCTTGACCAACGTGACCTTCTGGTGTCGGGAATAAAATGCCACGGCCGGGAACACCTCTCCCACCACGTTCTCGAACGCCACACCGAGATCGACACCATTCTTGCTGAACGATAGCATTCCGCGCTCGCAATCTAAGCGAACTCCCACTGTGTCGCCCTCAGCAAACGCTTCACCGTATGCCTTCACTCGATTGCGTTGGTAATATAGCGCTTTGTCACCGATAAACCCCCAAGAGTGCTCGTCCGCGCCCAAGAACGAATCGACGTTTGCCCGACGACTAGCGATTCCAATGAATAAATAAGATGACGTCGACTTGTCCACTCGGATCTGCCAGCTGTGAAGTCCGGTGCTAAGCGCTTCAGTTCCAAGGACGGTTTTCCATACTTCATTGCCAGAGAATGTCGCGCTCAAACCATCATCCGATATCGAAACCAATGTGCTTCGGCATTTTTTGCGGTCGAAGCCAAAAGCACCGCGACAATCAGTGCTGCTACCGAAGCTTGGGATCGTGTGTGGAGCGCTGACGCGATCTGCAGTGAGCAGCTTTGGTTCCGAACGTAACAACACAAGAAGAAACTCGATGTATCCCTGGAGATACGTCGAAAACAACAATCTGTTCTGGACCAGTTCGCGCGAATATCGGTGCTTCGCTGCATTGAGTACGTCATCAAATACAATGCACGCGTCTTTGATCACACCAACTCGGACTTCCGCGGACGGCAACAGGGACAGGATACGACTGGCAGCATGCATCGCCAGAAGCTTCAAGGGAAGGTTGGTCGCTGTGAAACAACGTCGAAGGCATAGCAAGAGTTCCGTTACCAACTGCGTGAGAAGGACAGCATTCTCATCTCCCTTGCAGCACGAAAAGAACTGATCGAACAGCCACGCCGCCAATTCGATGGCCGGTTCTTCGAGCGCGATCACATCCGACCGCTGCAAGTCTCGTTGGGTCCACAGAATTGCCTCATACTTCTTGCTTGAGGCTGCAGCATCCAGGGCACCACAGCAAAAACGGATTAACGCCGCTCCAAAGCCATCGAATTCCAGCCGCAGAAGAGATTTCACGACGCTGGACATCATACTCTCCATCGTCGTCACACACAAACCTCCACGCATCATCAGGGGATTGTCGACACCGCGGAACAAGACCAGCTTGAGCAGCGTAAAGAAGCTGAGGTAATTGCCACGAAAGATTTGTGTCACGTTGTTGGCATCGTTTGTGTGAATAGCGTGCCAACAGACCAATCCAACCACCTGTCGGGCGTACATTCTCGTCAAGCACTTTTCACACTCGATGAAGCGATCAACCAGAACTTGCATCTCCATCTCTTCCACCTCGCGTCTGTACTGAATGGTGGATACGGTCGCGGAATCCTGAGCTTTCTCTTCATCGAAGAGCCCCTTCGATGCGCTTGCCGCGAGAGCCTCCGGATCATGGGATCGCCAATTGACTGCAAACAAAGATCTGCCATTCGATCGATAGCCGCCTTCTTCGAACGGAAAATACATCTCCCCGAATACTTTGCGAGCCATTTCTTTGTCATTGATGATGGAAGAGACGCGAATGAGCTCTCTCGGTTCTTCGTTTGCTTTAGCATCCTGGTGGACGCTCGCGAATTCGGATGCTGGACATGATTGCGGACGGACCAACGCTTGCGCTGTGGTCAGTCCAATAGAATTGCTTTCGTTTGTGGCAGCAGCATCGTCGTCTTCCTCGGCATCATCTTCCTCTTCATTGAATCCGACCACTTCACTTTGATCCCGCCGCTTGTCCAGTGACGACTGGAGCTTACTCAAGTACTCGAGGTTATCGACGATCCACGCAGACGCACTCACGATGTCATTCTCCGTCTGTTTCAATGCCATGATGCACCATTCCTCGGGGAAGCCCATGAGCATTAGCTCGTCGACAAACTCGGCACGATTCTCGTTGCCGTCTTCTTCATCCTCATCGTCTTCTTCTTCATCTTCTTCTTCACCGTCCTCATCCTCATCGTCGTCATCCTCTTCTTCTTCATCATCGTCATCATCTCCATTGCCAACCCTCTGTGTTCGAACGCGATACGTCCCATTCACGTCGCTCCCTCCTCCTTCAGGCTCGCTCATATCCAGACGAAGACCAAGATCAAACCGAGCTGACCCAGCTTGTGTCATACCAATCTGTGTCACGACAACCTTAGATGAACCAGTGTCACTCGCTGGATTAACGGTAATCGGAACGCCCACACTAGCAGGAGCGGCAGGCTCCTCGGTAGTTGGTTTGTCCATCACGCAAAGTGACATTGTGGCTGATACCAAAGTGTTCAGTTCACCTTCGGCTTCATCATCTAATTCCACCAGAACATGATACAATCGCTGGTGCAGGATAGATGATCGTACTTCTGCGTCCATCACAACTCTGTATGGTCCGTTGTGATCACTATGTATCGCCATTTCGATGACTGCTTCTAAAACACGTGGAACAAGAGCCAGTGTAAGAGCAGCAGTGCGTTCTACCACGCTGTCAGCCAGGGAGGCCATAGCCGATCGTTTCCATTGCAATTTGTTCAAGAACGATGCACCATGATTGGAGCAGGTTGGATTGACTTGTTCTTCACTGGAGCAATAGGCGAGGCAGAAGCCCTTCAAGGCAATGTCAACGCAAGCATCCTGCTGTTGAGGCAATACCACACGCCATGGATTTCGGAACCATCGAGACGACGACGTGACGGGGGCTAGTTCCTTTATATTGATGCGCAGAAAGCGATCGATTGCCCGTTTCTCATCGGTTTGATCAGTCCCGGAGCACACTGCGTGAGCTCTAGCCACCTGTTTGTACCATGATCCGTACGCATTCCGACAATGAGTCGACTGAGGCTGCTGGCGAGGTCTGTCCAGCACAACAAATGCAATCGTTGACTCTGAGCTTTTACCTGTGCGCGAGTTGACAGTCGGGAACTTTTCCATGTGAATGAAGTTCGCCATGTCGCTCGTGTGCAAGAATTCAGCAGGACTACCTGGATTCGCGAAATTCACCATTCCAGACATGAAGTGCAGGCATCCAGACACTTCCATCTCTCTGAAAGTCGCCGTCGACACTTGTCGTTTGCCAATCTTAAATATTGTCGCGTTGATTGCGATCGCATACTCGGCGCACGCATTCTTCATTACTTCCAGAATGCAACGCAACCAACCAGTTTCATATCGATCCTCAAACAGAGTTTGTAGCATGAGAATCAGCTCACTTGCAAGACCAGAGCTTGCGTGTCCATGCTGGGATTCATTCATGCCCGTTGCGGTAGGGCTGGAAAAGTAGTTGCCATGAATATTGACCGGCAGCATCAAACTTGGTGGAAGAGGTTCGGCGGGGCAATCGGCAGCAGCATCTTCAGTGCTTGAGCAGTACGATACCGCGAACCCAACAATGCGAAATAGCTGCTGGAGAAAAGCCAATTTTGATATCTGCATTCCAAGCAATTCTGCAGTGTCTGGATGCACAGATTCCAAAATCACGGCGGAGGCAACGTCAGGCGATTGGATACTGAGAAGCTTCGTAAACACTCGCAAGCACGATTGCTGTAGCTGGAATGAGGCACTTTCAAGAATGGTTGTCCACATAACATGAAGCCAACGGGAATTGTTCACGAAATGGATGATCCCCTCCGACGATGCTGTGAGCAACATCAATAAGGCGTTCAAATCCATCAAGCGGCCCTCATCAGCACGCGTGTTCAAGGAGAGTTGAGTGGAGACGGGCACGGGATTTGCGTGGTCCAAGAGCGGAGTCTTCTCATCAAAGACTATCCGAACATGAATTGGCGAGAGCGCGCGATTGTGAAACCTGAAGTGGCACAGACTGCCTTCGAAGCTTTTCAATACTGATAGTCCGGTACTATTTTGCCTTGTCAAGAACGAACTTGCGTGCTTTGTTCCCGACGTGATAGCTGAAAGGAGTCGAATCGCACTGTCAACGGACGCGCGCTGGGTGCTAGCCAGTGGCGCCCTGCCAAAATGGAAAGGGAGATCCACTGGAGCAGCAGAAAAGGTTGTGATTTGTGCAGCAGAAAAGGTTGTGATTTGTGCAGCAGCAATGGCTCGCTGGCAGTCAAGCACACCGTTGATGTACAATCGTAGCTTTGCCGCTTCCAACACGATCGACACATGCGTCCACTTGCCGTGAGGGATCGGTTCCTTAGATACCATTCTTTCCCACACTAAATGAGGGGCAGCGCTGGAAGAGCTAGCATCGTCCATAGTTGCCACGATTAGACCAACTTCGATGAATGTCGCGTCATTTTCTGGTAGTAAGAGCACATAAGGAAGGATCTCTCGTTCTGAACCACGTAAGCACACCAATCGTCGCTCCAACTTGCCCGGATCTTGGGCAGGATCTGTTGATCCGGTTGCAGTCGAAATCATGAACCAAGCTGTGATACTGAATTCATTAGCTTTGGCCAACGGCGACATCGGAATCACTTCTGGAGATGTCGGTGCCGTCATTTCTTCATACGAAAACGTTAGGCCCTTGCTCAAAGTCGAGAATCGACGGGGTGAGACAATGATTTCAAAACTACGTCGAAGAGTGCCCGCCAGTGCGACGCTGGGTCGATCTCCTGCATCCAACGAAGGAAGTCTCGATGACGAAAAATACGCGCGCACAAGATCGGAATACATCTCGAAAAGCAAGTCAAAGGACGGTGATAGTGACGGATCCGTTGATACCAGGGCTTGTTGTCGAGAACAATCCCATACTTGAGGAGCAAATTGAACACAAATAAATCGAAATAGCAGCCACAAAAACTGCAGCAGCTGGCTGCGATCACTTTGCACATCTTTTTCGTAGCTGAGCAAACCAGACACGTCACGACACTCAGGAACCGCACGAGGTGGTGCACACACTTGCATAAGCTTTCGAATCAGTGGTAGTACTTCAGCTCCATTCACGACATCAAACAAAGACACTTCAAACGGCATTGCCCAGCAAGCGAGAAGAAGAGAAACCAATTTTGAATTGGGATCAGGTGCTTGGATTTTGTCCAGAATGCTGGACACAATGTGCATAAGAAAGTCAACCAGAGCGTTGTCTCGTTGCTGAAGTAATGCCACCGGTGCATTTGTGTCCTGCACCACCGATGTGTTTTGTTGGAGTACAAACGCTTGGACGACGTGCCACAGCGCATCAGTGAGGATCGCATCAAGCGAAACGGAGGATGTCACTTCCCACAGAATCTCGAAACCTTTGGTTGCGCTAGACACTCGCCGACATGGCTCCACGAGCAACGCACACAAGAAATCTGGCGAAGTGACTGGGGCGTCGTCCAGCAAGAAGTCCAGAATCTCGTGCTCCAGCAGCGATAGCGTCTCTTTCACATTTCTCCGACACAGGTTTTTCCATCGAGCCATTGTATGCAAGGCACTTCTGACCTGCTTCCATCTAGACTTCGGAAATGCCACCAAAAATGGGAGCTTCGCCTTCGTGTAACGGGTTCGAGCATGCGAACGAAGCGATCGAAGACCTGACACAGAAACTCGAGAGATATACCCACCGGCATTGCAGGCATCTGGAAATCCGTTGTCATTCCAGTGCAGTTGGTGTTCTGACACTTCTCGAACATCCAGCCGTGTCAACAACTGACATCGATCAATGATTGTTGGCAGGAGATTTGCCCGAAAAAAGCCGGTGGAGATTTCGTCTTTGGATTCTTCGAGCTCTGCCATCTTTTTCACTGTTGCTTTTTTCCCCGACAGTCGGCGTCGGAACTCCGCAACCACACGCCACAACCACAGGAATCCGGTAGGCATGGATTTGGCCGAACGGTAATGGGCGAAGTGGCGCGCTGAGAGCACGTAGACGTTGTGGTGCAACAAAACACCAAAGACGGCATTTTCCATCGCAATTTCTTCAGTGTGATCGTGACGGATGAGCATTCGGTAAGTAGGGTTCGTCTTGGTGTACTGCTGTCGGATTCGATCACATAGCCAATGTGCTTCGCTTGTTGGATCTGATCTTACTGGTGGTACACTGACCAACTTGGCTGTAAATTCAGCCAGGGCGTTCGTTCCAAACGCTGCTGAGTAGTGTTGGAGCTTAGAATCAGCAAACGCCCATGATTGACCGAGATCGAGCGTCATATCCACATATCTTTGAGGGAGGCTCAGAGCAATTCGTTCGCTTTGTCCAAGCCCCAAGCCTTCAATTCCATGAACAGCACAATCAAATACAGAATGCGCCACTGCGCCGTTCATGCGTATCGATCCTTTGGTACTCTTCAAACTGTCAGTCAATAGTGACAGCTGCAGTCCACCCGAGAATATGCTCGAGGTCTGCCATCGAGCCAGCATCGTAGTCATAATTTCGCGGTTTACATTCCCACCCATGTCAAACTGAGGCATTCCTTCAGTCAAAGTGATCGCCATCTCTGTTGCAAGGACTGCAACGTCCTTCTCGAGTAACATCGTTGCTGGCAATGTGAGTACAGCAGCAAAAGCAGGTGGATTTCTACGAAACGAGTCTGAACGCTTGCCACCGCCTTTGTCACTCACCCCAAAACTTCTCGACGACCCAGTAATTTTCGCAGAATTTGCCTTTTTCGCAACCAATTCGAGATCAGTATTCGAGCTCTGCGTTCGGCGCTTCGAGTTCAGCTCGTCCAACATTCGGAGCAGGATTCGAATGTCAGGAAGGAGGGCAGCTGCAATGGTCGCATTCTTCTTGAATGCCATTATACACGATACGAGTGATGGGAGCAATGAGCACACAATCGACTGTGTGATGGCGGCGTCAAGGGAGTCATGTTCCTGCGAACCGTGCGTTGGATTGTGATTCATGCGCGAGTATCGAGTTGGACTTGGAGCGGGCTCCTGAACAATAACTTGAAGAAGGAATTCACAAGATGATGAAATCACAGCTTGGGCGTACTCGATTAGCACGTGCCACGCCAACGGCATGTGCGTACGATCACGATCATCCACACAGTAATTGCGACGAATGAGAAATGGCAAGCGGTCGATCAGCGGGGTGCTCGAATCCCAGTTAAATGGAACTTCCCACGCAGAAGTTCCTGTAGCCCAACCAGCAAATTGCTTCTGCAGCGCCTTCAAGAGCTCCAAAAGCGGTCTCGACGATGAAGCTCCAACGTCTAATGCTGACGCCG
The DNA here is from genome assembly GCA_002286825.1 of Lagenidium giganteum. Taxonomy (NCBI): domain Eukaryota; phylum Oomycota; class Peronosporomycetes; order Pythiales; family Pythiaceae; genus Lagenidium; species Lagenidium giganteum. The sequence goes on from NSDO01000019.1 coordinate 197,413, forward strand.
TCTGGGCACTACCTCTGGATCCAATTGCTCGAATAGAATCTGCGGCAACGCGGTCGATTAGTGACGTGTATAGTCCCCTCAGGACACCCAATTTGGTGATCGTTTCTTGAGATAGTGGGATAGATACTGATGACGGTAGCAACTTGACAAGCAACGAATCTTCGGCAAGACGACGCAGCAATGGGCTGAGCAATGCGCTTTTGGACTTTGGAAATGGAACGAATCCAGTGACAGCGCACCGACAACTCTCAGTCGCATTTGGTTGATGTTTGAGGTCAGCGGAGCCCATTGCGTGCTGGACCATGTCCAATAGGTGCGACGGACACGGGTAAAAAATCTCCAATCCTAACATCAACGTGTCGATTGCTTCAGCAACAACCTTCGAAGCCATCGTTGTCTCGGCTCCACTGTCAAAGATGTAGCCCAGCTTGCGCGGATTCATATCGATGAAACCAACCAACGTAGTGGCAATCTGATTCAACGAAAGACGGATGCGATTGACTTCCGACGCATATGAGCAATTGGAGACATCTTGAGGTCGCCCGAGCATCAATGCCGCTTTGGCGAGTCCGGACCGTAACAGTTGCGAAAGGTTAGCTTGAGTCAGCCGCAAGCACGCGAATACCATGTAAGCTTGTATGGCGTTTGCTGAGTCCCCGTCAGCCCGAGGTGACCGTGCAGTCTGAGATCGTGATTGACAATTCAACAGCTGTAGCTGAGTAGTCGTCTCAATCTTTCGGCTGCAAAGGTGTCTGAGCAGACAATTCAGGCTCTCAAATGTGGAACTGCAGACGTGAATGGCGCACAACTCAAATGTTCCATCGAAAAGATCAGACAGGTTCAAGCCGCGTTGTAGCATAAACTTGTCCGTTCCGAGAATGGCATCCATGGCTTTGGGCATGGGGTTCTGAAGATGGGGATATGACCCTCGTTTGGGCAAAAAAGGTTTGCATAATCGATCGAGCTGTGCAAGGATGATGCCGGCAATCTCAAGCGACTCAAAGGGCGCCGATGAGCTAACTGCGTCAATTGAATCCAGAATGCGTGACTTTTTCAGGGAATTCTTGATGTTGTCGTCTTCGTCGCGATTGTCAGCATCGAACGTGGGGTCTGAAGCGGTTATGGCGTCAGTCTCACTTTTATCGCGCCTTCGGCTTTGTGTTTTCGGCGAAGTTGTTGCCGGTCCCTCCAAATACTGCCGCACCAATGGATTCGACAGAATCAGCAAGTGATTTATCTTCTCGTTTGCGGAATCTGCCTTCGAATCATCGCCGAGCTCATTTTCAACGGATTGGTCTGGCTTTTCTTCTTCTTTGCCCCCGGTCAACACGATTGTGTGGTAAAATCCAGCCGCAACCATCGCCACACGCTTCCCAAGAAAGTCGTCGATCGGGAATGGGTACAAACGCTCATTCGTATCCCCAGTTCCTAATTGACCGTGGTTGTTGCGCCCAAAAACGTAGATCAAACCACTTTCACACACCACCACGGTATGGTAACACCCACATGCAAAACGGACAACTTCTTTTCCATCCAGCTCTTCGATAAGCTGAGGCAATGAAAATCGCTGTTGCTGTAGCTGCATGTTAGCTGCCGCTGTTGCTGTAGATCTTCCTAGTCCAAGTTGACCATAGTCATTTCGTCCGAATCCAAATAAATGGGCCCCGCCACAAAGAACAATTGTATGGTAGTATCCACATCGAACCTCCATACCCACCTGTCGCTCCAGTCCGCTCTTGACCTGTACTGGAAGTAGCTGATTTTCCACAGACTCGACGCCAAGCTGTCCGTAGTCGTTTTTTCCGAAGCCAAACACCTTACCAGATGAAGTCACCAACATTGTATGATACTGCCCACACGCGACCGATGCTATTTGATGATCGTTCATCGCTTCGACAAGTTGTGGTACTTTCCGGTCAATGGCGTCGTTTTGCCCAAGCTGTCCGTAGTCGTTACGTCCAAACGTATACACGAATTCTCGCCCTCCGCTTTCGCACGTCAGGATTGTGTGGTAGTAGCTGCACGAGACGAGTCGCACCACTTTTCCTTCAAGACTTCGCATCATTTTCGGAAAGCTCTCGCTTGTTGTGTTGCCATGTCCGAGCTGACCGCGATAGTTGTATCCGCAGCTGGCTGCTCGACCCTCCTGTGTTATTAGTACAGTGTGTTCGCAGCCATTATACGCATGCACTTGCGCAATTGGCGACTCTCCCAATTTCTGGACTTCAGTCATATGTGGTATGCGCGTTGTCACCCCTTGTCCGCATTGACCGTTGTCATTGTACCCACATGTATAGACGACTCCATCACCACCAAGTGCGATCGTGTGCTCGTTGCCTGCACATACCTGGACAATATCTTTTCGCTGTAAGGCTTCTATGCGCTCGAAGGATTTCCGAGTCGTCGTGTCGCCATGCCCAAGTTCCCCGTATGAGTTCTGACCACAGCTCCACACCTCCCGGTCTTCAGATTCTTCATCACCAGGTAATACTCCTGCGTCGGCCGTCGCTGATGGGTGAGAAATCTTTGTCAATGAAGCCTTGGTTGGATCTGCCGCCTTGACGAGATCCAAGTCGCGTAACACAGTTTCAATATTGAGTGACTGGAATTTCGGACACCTTGCAGTAAGAAATGGCTGGTCTCCACGAGAAGTGATCAGTGTGTGTTCTCGTGATGATTCGTGCATGGAAAGATCCAGCGAAAGTGTTAGACTGCCGTTAAGTAGAATCTCCTTGTATTCCTCTTTCGTGCGATTCTTGTTGGGTGGAATGCTGATATTTGGATGCGCGTTTGTGCCTCGATGCGCTAAGTTCACTGTGATCGAATTGGTGCCCATCGTTTTGGGAATGAAGCTTTTCGGCAATCCTTTTCGCTTCACTTGATGCAGAAGCTCTTGGGATGGTGTAACTGTGTCCAGATCGACCTTGCTGGGCATGGTTGTGGACTCAGTGCGTAATCGAGCAGACTTGATGCCTTTATCCAGCACAGAGTTAATATCGCGTGGTCTTGGAGTCGTGTCATCAAACGCATTTTGGTCAGGATCGTCGCCTCCTGCGATATCGGCATTCTTAGTAGTCTTCAGCAGCGGCATTGACGATGTCAACGAAGCAGCAACAGCCAGTGGTGACATCTCTCTCCCGTTGTCACTCTCAGAAGCTCCCAAAAGCACTCGAACAGCCAAGAGAAAGTCACTCACGGAAGCTCTCGCTGCTGCCAGGTGGATGAGGCAGTTGATTGCACTCGAGCGGCACTGCATGTTTCCTTCAGGTGGACTAGAGTTGTAGATTACAAGCTTTGGAGACGTCGGGTTAATCCGTTCAGTTGACATCGCAGGACACAACTCCAATAGGAATGCTTGCAGTCGATCCAACAGTGCAATCGCCTCTGGTGGTGCATTGGAGATCGCCGGAGCTGGCACAGCGTTTCCTCCGCTTGTGGATGGGGAGGTCATCCCTGCCCGGGGTGCCAAAGATAACGCAGGCAAACCTTGCACAAGCGGCACCAACACGTTCAAGAATTCGTGCCGCTGCGTCTCCGTCCCTGTCATTGAATCAAGCAGCCCATCCAACAACGTCAACACAGCCTGAACTGCAACGCAAGCTTCACGGACCACCTTGTCTTTCGGTTTGGATGCAACGAAGCTGGTCATACTAGCTGATGCCGCAGCTGCGTCCATCGTCGCACCGGATGACAAGCTATTCCGTCGCTTCGCTGCAGCCGTGGACAGCGCAACCGCCGGTGGTGGTGTCTTCGCCAGCGCGTCCATGTGCGAGGCAAGCCGCTGCTCTAGATTCCGCCACTGTTGCTGCTGCATCAGCGTAGCGTCAAGCATGTTCTGCAGAATGTGACTTCGCAGCCGCAGCAGAGCGTGGTACGGTTCGGTGTCGCTGGTTAACGACGCCACCAGCGCCTCCTTCAATTTAAAGTACATCACCGCGGCCAACTCGGGGTGCGCCAGGTCGCCCAACACATACAGCGCGTTGAAAAGCTCCTGCTCTTTGCGCTGCCGTTTCTTTTCTTCCATTGCTTCTGGGCTTGCTCCGCTTCCATTCACGTTGCCAGCAGCCACTTCCGCGTCTTGGTCTTCCAGCCCCTGCGCCGCGCCCAGCGGCTCCTGCCCCAAGCGCCAGTGCCGCTGCTGCTGCATCGCCGCCCGCGTGGTCTGCAGGAAGAGCCCAAAGTTGCGCTGCTGCCCCGCGCTGTGGCCGGCTTCCGCCTGGTGCACGTACCGCGCGCCCGCCACGTTCTCGAGGCGCCGGTGCTGCTTCAATAGGAAGTCTTCGTCGTCCAGCTGGTCGAGCGTGAGGCGACTCCAGCGCAGATCGAGTCGTCGCGTGGGCGCCGTGCCTGGGCCAGCATGGCCGTGGCTGGCGCTGGCGCCATGGCCGCTTCCGCCATGTGCAGGCGGCCGGCTCGTGCTGCTTGGTTGCCCCATCGCGTCGTTTGCCACTTCCGAGTTGAAGGGCAACTCCTCCCGACACGATTCATCAATGAATTGCATGTTACAAACACATGAGATATATATTGGCTAGGAATGTTGAACAAATGCGATGAACTGGAACTTCCAGTTACTGTACCACACACTTCCAGTGGATTCCACTTCCACTGAGTGGAAGCGTGGTACCGGTATTGTTCACCGGTTTGTGTCTAAAGCGTCCTGATAAAAAAAACTCGCAGTCGCGTTCAGACGTGAGGCCAGGAGTCAAAGGGCTTCGGCGACGGCGTTGGCTTCTTGGTTGTTGGGGAAGGAGTTGGCTTCTTTGTGGTTGGCGATGGAGTTGATGACGGCGTTGGCTTGGTCGTTGGGCTTCGCTTGGGCACGGCTTCGTGAAGGCGCAGGAGCTGGACCAGCACCAGCAAGCAAATCCTTGATCACGATCTTGTTCTGAGCGAAGTCGTTGATCACGTACTGGATGGTCACAGCCGTGTTTTCGCACCCACCGGAGTGGTGCAGAGCGATCACCGAGTTATCCCTGAGATATTGGCATCATTGCGACCCTTACAGAATTTCGACCAATCATTCATCGACGATGGTAGCGGGAATGCCTGCAATCAATTCATGCGGTAATTGCAAAGATGTTTTGTTGTGAGAAAATCTCTCAAACGAAATAAGTTCGACGTCATGGGCGTTTGAATGTCATGTGAAGCATGGAATGATCGAGTTCAGCGGCTGAGACGTCGAGAAGCAGCAGGTGAAGTGCCCAACACCGACAGGGAAGCCGTGTGACAGCCTTACAGCTGCGATGTACTACATCAGGCCTGAGCTTAAGCAGACCTGTGTCATGGAGCGTTGTGGCTCCATTTAGCGTCTTCTATCGTCAACCGACGAATTGGGAATCAATCAGGTGCCTACGATATCTCCAATCACGAGGTTATATGATTGGATAAGTCATCGCGACCCTGCTGACGCTTGTGTAGTTCGTTTGGGGCAGCTGTCGACTACCGCCACCATCACCAAAATGGACTTCGGTCCGCTATGCAGATCCACATTCATGATGCTCAGCGCACCACGGAACTCCGACCTCTGCGACACCTGGCAATGTCCTATGCTCGACTCAAGCAATGCGACCTCGATCTCGTGAAGAGCAGAACGTACCTCGCAGTTGGATTAGGTTTCCAACGGAATCAGTCCATACCGATGCACGAGGCATGCATGAGGTGAGCTGAGCAAGGCGCACGCTCTTCCATCTGACGTGACGCATATGCACATGGTGCTTTGAGACTGCACCACCGTGGCTTTATGATTTCTCCACCACAGCGCCTGTAGTACGACCCATCGGAAATTGCCTCCGCCCACGCTACCCCGCTCACGTTACTTCGCTCACGCTACCACTCAAGAGCATCTCATTATTGTGGACGTCGATTGGCATCCTCCTTTAATTCCGATGGTTCGCATCCTAGTCGTTGCAGCAAGTTCAGTGTGTCACGTCAAGGTTGCTGGTACTCTTGATGTTGGGAAGGGAAAAGTGGACATGAGTGTATTGATCGTTCATGCACGTGCAGCCTTGCTGCGTCGGTAGCTGGATTTCTAGCTCCTACTAGATACCTGTGTCCTTCTGGTTGACCAGCTGTTAATCCCGACAAGCTAAATCCATTGTCATGGATTCATGCTTCTCGCGGGCACCCGGGCGCAACAATTTCATCAAGACACACAGCACCTCGTGGACTCCTTGCAACGCCTCGGTATGCTAGTGCGTTTGAATGCGGTGAAGTCGATGCCCTGTGTCGTATCGTCCACTATTGGGAGCCACACCACTTTTCAATAACACAACAAAATTAACGCACACACAAAGCGCTGAGAATCCCGTTCGGTCCTTCCAGCAACAATCCCGTTCAAGCAACATCTGGCTCGAGCGACATTGCAGCGACAACGAGGCAACAGGCAACACATCACGTGACAGTAAAACGCACTCACATCGTTGCGTGATGTGCGATCGCTTCCAGGCACGCATGCACACCGACACTGCCTGTCGACGTCACTCATCGCTTGTCTCGCTCCATCGGAGGAGCGTGCGACGATGATGCACGACCAGTTGCTTCCAGACCAAATACATATGTGACCCAAAGCGTCGAAGCGTCCGAAGTCCATCAACCAAAGAACGGAACGCTCCAGAAGAGCACCATTCCGCCGCGACTGCCGATAGAATGGGCCATATTCAACAAGAGCGCCGCCAAAATGCCCTTGGTGACGTGCTGCTCATCCTGGCGCCGTTGCAGCTCGACGAGAAGGAAGAACGCGAGGTGGACCGATGATGGGGCCTGCGCTTACCGGAATGCGCGACGGTGAGTTCGCCATGGACGGCTGGATCGACCGTGCGATCAGCAGGATCAGCGACAACCTGCAGATCGACATCTGCAATCTGCACATCCGTATTGAAAGTGTGTGGTTCCCGACCACGTTAATGGCCACGAGCGCCAGCGCCATCAGTACTGTACACGGTAAAGCTCGCGGCTGGGGAGTGCTATGTGCCGTAACGACGGACAGCAATTGTGTGTCGGTGCGTTTGAGGAGAAGCTTGTGATCGATGAGGCTTACCTGTTGGCCGGGAAAGCCGTGGCGTACAAAAGGATGCCCCTCCAAGTTCGATTATGCGCAGGCGGAAAGCGCACAACCGCTGCTGCACGGTCAGAGCGTGATCGTTTAAAGGGAAGAAGTACGGCGGCGCGAGTCCAACGATCCGCTCGGTCTGCTTATGAAGAGTGCGTCCTGCGCTCGAGCAGCGGTGACTTTGCATTCCGCAAGACCAAACAGCGAAACACATCCACGTTTCGCAATAATGTCCGCAACCCACACGCGCGGTCTGTGGGCTGCGCGGAGTCCTGGTACATCGTCAAGTCATCGGAGCGTGACAAGGCTGACGACGATGGCCACGATCGTCGCAAGCGCTGACCGATTGAGAACAACTCGAGGGTGGGGAGGATAACGTCGTGCTAGGGGTGGTGATGTGGAGCGATGATTGAACAGCCGATGATCTCGCGCACCTTGCTTGTCAGGGCGATGAACGCCATGCTGCCGCATCGGCATGGCACTCTTTTGATCCGTGTCGACCAGGAAAGGGAGAGAGAGAAGCAGCCATGGTGCGTGAGGGATGAAGAACGTCGTTGAAGGTGGGATCGTGCAGATGTAAGTCGCACCTGGGAGCGAACTGCCACAGAAGAATACGAGAGCGGGAGAGCGAAGCCAACTGGGGTGTTGCACACATCTATGGGCTCACCAATCCACGCAAAGCCACGGCGCATCCATCATTTGGACGGAAGTACCGCAGCAGTGATTAAATTTAATCGCGACTCTACACTCATGGATGCCAGAGCGCTGGCATTGAATGCGCATACACGGCGCATGTTGAGGGGTTCGTGTGCTGAACTCATACACATCAACATCTGGGGAGATTACAATGGGCTCGGCAGCAACATGCAGATGAATGCATTGAAGACGGCAGACATGAGCAACAACACACGCACCGCTTCTCACCAATGCGACGCCAACGGCGTGTCGCTCAGCCATGCACCTGCAAAGGTCGCAAGCCAGCTGCCAGCTGACCGCAGCACCGCACAAAGGTGGGAATTGTGCCCCCCCTCCCCAACAAACCGATGGTTAGGGTTATTACGTTTCGGTCTTGGATTGCTGCCGTCCATCATTGTCATCCTTGCGACATCGCGCGCCAGTTCTTGCAATTCCAAGGCCCGCATTGTGTTTTTAAAGAGGTTGTGTTCGGGAGTGTGCAGTTGTGTCCTGAGGTGTCGGCGCCAACCGTGCCTGCTGCCAAAATGGCCACGGTTGTTTGAGTAATTTGTCAGTTCACACGTGTGGTAATATCTGACTTGATGAAATGTTACAACAGCAGGTGCCTACGCGTCCCAAAAGCAGGCTGGCGACACAACGTTGCTGGTTCTATGAACACCAGAACGTTGTTGATGCCTCGAAAAGCAGCTTGCTTTGCCACTTCCGACTCAGAGAACTTCTTCCGGCTCTTCATGACAGGGTGATGCATTCAGCTGCGAGCGCATGTATGTATCGGGGAATGGCCTGGCGATGTGCTAGGCTGGCATGGGCTGTCAAGGGCAACGTCTCGTGCGCAGAGCTCTTCCGCCCGACACGCCAGCCAAGTCAGTTGGAGATTTGCCTCGATCTCGACAAGCACTGCCCCAGCGACACGTCACTCTCCTTCTTCCCAGTCAATCGGCTCACTTCTCTTTCGAACCCGCGACACAAGCTACCATGGGCATTCCATTCTTGACTCGTGAAGATTTAAAGATCGCCTTCAACTTGTTCTGCTGTGTCTATGGCATCGGCACCCTCGGCATGCCGGCAAACTTCTCGCGTGCTGGTCCAGCCATTGCCACCGCTGCTCTGCTATTCATGGCTTTCGCCAACGTCTACGCGTCGGTCGTGTGCTCCAAGGTGATGTTGGTCGCGCCTCGCACGGTGCGCACGTACGGCGATCTCGGTGAATTCTGCATGGGCAAGGCAGGTCGATTCCTCGTCGTGTTCTCGCAGATGGGCGTGTGCTTGCTCGTGCCTTGCGCTTTCCTTGTGCTTGGCAGTACGCTGCTCGACAGTCTGTTCCCAGGAGCGTTCTCGCAGTCGATGTGGATCATCTTCATGGCCGGCAGTGTCTTGCCAGTCTGCCTGATCCCAACGCTCAGAGAAGGTGCCGGCGCGGCTTTCGCTGGCTGCATGGGCACAATCATTGCTGATGTCATCGGCGTCGGTGTCTTGATCCACGGAATGAACGGTCACCCAACGGTGCCAACTCCAAACATCTCGTTCGACCAGGTCGCCACCACTTTCGGTAACTTGTCGCTTGCGTACGGTGCCGGTATTGTCATCCCAGCTCTTCAGCGTCAGCACAGCGAGCCAAGTCGCATGCCTCGTGTCGTCGGTGTCACCATGACCACCATCTCGTGCCTCTTCATTGCCCTCGCTGGTAGTGGCTACTCGGCTGTCGGCTGCCAGATCAAGGGCAACTTGCTCTTCAGCATATGGCCTGATGCGAACACCAAGCTCTCCTCGCTCGGCTTCAAGCCAAACTACGGCGCGGCAGTGATGGCATACCTCTTCATGCAACTCCACATCACCATCGCCTTCTCGGTCATTCTTCACCCAGCCTTCTTCATTGCTGAGCGTATCATCCTCGGGATGCACCAGAAGAAGGAGAGCGATATCGAGAACCTAAACTACGAGGCCTCCTCTACGCCTGCTGATGGATTCAAGCGCGCAAGCTCGAAGCACTCGGTTGTGTCGATGGCTGACATCGAGAAGGAGGACTTGGATGATGACGAGAGTGCTGAGTACAAGGGCTCTGCTGTGATCAAGTACGTTATCCTTCGCATCGTCATTGTTGCCATCCTCGTGGTTGCCTCGGTGTTGCTCCGCAAGCATTTCCTCGAATTGACCGACTTCATCGGCGCCTCGTGCATCACAATGAGCTGCATCATTCTGCCAATCGTGTTCTACCTGAAGAAGCTCTGGAACAAGGTCCCCATCTACGAGAAGATCCCAGCTCTCATCGTCGTGATTGTGTGCTTCGTGCTGGGCTGCTACGTCACATACACATCCGGCAAGGGACTCTTCACCCCAGTGGAGCCAAAGGACACGGATCCGAAGTTCCCGTTCTGCTACCCAGATAAGCAGTTCGAGCTGTACTACAACGCCACGAAAGTAGCGTTGGGCAACTAAGCTTAGTGCCCGAGTCTTTGACTGGGGCTTGTGGCATAGATCCATTATCAGAATTTTGCATAGTTGTGGGGTGTAATAAAGCGAGTTTGCATTGCGGAAATCGGGCTTCTCTTTCAGCCAAAGCGAGTTCATCCGATTCAGTATCCTCGCATAAATTCTAGCTCGTTCCAGAGGTTGGATTCGGACGGTAATGATAATGACGGAATCATATGTGGTGCTGGCTGCGTGTGCCTGTGCCTACGTGACTGTCGACGACGATGAAGATGTTGCTCAAGCCTGATGCCGTCTCCGATGACGAAGGTGTCTTCTCATATCTTACTGCTTCGTCTACGATATCGGCACGCTTGGTATGCCCACCAACTTTGCGCGCGGTGCAGAGGTCTGCATGAGGTGGAAGCCCCCAATGCTCCTTCCGCCTCTCGAGTATTAAAGTCCGTCAAAGTGGACGTCAAACTCCGCAGAAGCTCACCTGTCTTAAAGCCATCGGGAGTAAAATTGACAAGCGGACTGCACGGTTCCCGTGGAGGCTCAAAATCCTGTCATGCAGACCTCTGGGCTTCTCTTTCAGTAGAGAGAATATATCGCTGAGCTGGCCAGCTCATTCCAGAGAGCAGTTGCCAATGCTAGTGAAGAATGTCTGGAAACATCTCCACCGATTGTTTCTTGGACAATGAAGCTGTTCATCTGGCAGGGATACTGCCATCTACCAAGCACAGCTCCATCGAATCAACGTACAGCAGAAGACAACTTCCAGCGATGGGAACGAGGTACCAAAACATTCTCACTCACGGCACATAAGGAGACCACACTGCGAGATAAATTGGCTGTTGCTAACGACTGTCGGTGCCCTTAGCTGACAATTTAGATAGCATTTCGCCCTCAAAAATCCTGCTCACACAATCATGTCCATCAACTCGTTAGGCAACCGGTCTCCCAAATTGAGGAGAGGGCGACTCGTAACTCGCCTCATCATCGCTATTTGAACGCCGAGATGTTCGATGCCATTCCCCTCTTCTTCAGATTACATTACACCACGGACACACGTCTACATTTGATATGTGGAGAAGATCAATGACGTCATGACGCCGCTCACTTGAAGCGGTTGAAGCAGAGCTTGTCAAAGTTGTCCCAGTTGCACCAGAACCAGAACTGGCACGAGCCCTTGGTCTTGAACTTGTTGCAGAAGCCATCTGGCACTGGCGTTGGCGCAGGCGTTGGCGGTGGCGTTGGCTTTTGCGTGGTTGGGCTTGGCGTTGGCGCGACCGTCGGCGACTGCGTGGTTGGCTTGGGCGTTGGCGCTGGCGTTGGCTTCTGGGTCTTGGATGGCACGATCAAGTCCTTGATGACGATGTTGTGCTGGCGCAGGTCCGCAATGACGTCACGGATGTCTACGGCCGTGTTCTCGCAGCCGCCGCAGTGGTGCAGCGCGACGACGGTGTTGTCGCTGGCAGCCAGAACAGGCGAGCCCGACGAGCCGCCCTGCGTGTCGAGGGCGTAGCCGACCTGGTTCTCGCCGCAGCCGGTGGTGCCGTGCAGCGTCTGGATGTATCCAGGCTGCAGTGGCTTGCCGTAGACGTCGATCTTGGAGGCAATGCGCTTGGCCCAGCCGACTGGATGTTGTGGCACGTAGATCTCTTCGAAGAGCTCTGGGCCGTCCTCACGCAGCTGCAAGTAGCCGTACTCGCCGAGGCTGACGTTCTGCAGCTGCACGAGCGCGTAGTCGTGCTCGTCGTTGTTGATGATGAACTTGGGGCCGGTCTGCACGACCTTGCCCTTGCATCCGAGCTGCTTCTCGCACTTGTCTTCGCACGAGCCGCTTTCGGCGCTGAACTCGACGTCGAGGATGCCAGCATCAGCAGCCTCTTTGATGCAGTGGTGGTTGGTGAACAAGTGGCCCTCGCTGCCGGCGAGCCAGCCCGTGCACAGGCCCTTGCCCTTGATGAGCAGGCGAGCCACGGCCTGCGCCTTCTTGTATGCCTGTGACAGCTCGTTGGCGAGCGTGCCGTTGAGGTAGCACTTGGCAGGCAGCGACTGGTCCGTGCCACAGATGGACTCGTGCTGCTGCTCTGGGAAGCCACGCGCAAAGCTGTCGATGGTGTAGCCACCGAGTTGCAGTGGCTCAAAGCCAGCCTCGCGCTCGTTCTTGGCGGCGGGCTTGTACTCGACGATGGCGCTGTCTCCGGGGATGAAGGTGGCGTAGAAGCCCGTGGTCTTGCCACGGTTGTCGCGACCCAGGCCGGTGTATTCGTACGACACGGACGAATCTGGGCTGCGCACAACAACTACGTCGCCCTCTGGCAAGTCGAACGACGAGAAGTGCACGGCAACGTACGACGCGCGTGGATACTGGATGACGTCCTGGCGCGAGATGCCGACCTCACCGACGACGTGGAAGGCTTCGTCCGTGCCGATCTCGATCATCTTGTTCTCTGGCGCTGGCTGCGCCGCGACGGCAGCAACAGCCAGGGCGGCCACGACGGCAATCTTCTTGAGCGAGACCATGACGATGGTGTGTAGAGCGCTGGAGCAGCGACGGAGAGCAAGGCGAGCGACGTGAGCGGGAAGGTGCGAGTTGCCGAGTGAGGCTTTGGATCGGGATCGCGGCAGTGGGGCGGTGGCCGCAGTGATGGCAGTGGTGCCGTGTGCGTTTGACGCGCAAGGAGCACGGTGGTGGGGGCTTGAAGGTGGGGTGAGATCGAAGTCGCAGTGTCAGCTGACTGACGCGACCGTGGACCACCATGGAAACACACGCAGCGGCGCGAAGACATCCCGTGCGGTCATGCGGTCAATGAAGGTGAAACGTCCTTGCCGATGTGTCATCAGTCGCCGTCTACAGCCGGACGCAGCAAACGTGGTCAGACGGGATGGCGATTGATCTGAGCCGCGGGGTTGATTAGAACACAGCGCAGAGCCGAGGCAGGCGGATGATTCGTCCACAAGCCCCCAGGGTTCTAATGGAACGTGCATGAGGCCACGTGCATCACAGTCCTGCGCAGCCAGGCACTTCCATCGTGGAGAAAGCGGTGAGAACGCTCACTCGGGGCAGTGAGGTGACACAATGTCGGAAAGGACGCAAAGCGAAATGCGAGTC
>NSDO01000019.1:223433-242904 GCA_002286825.1 Lagenidium giganteum
TCTCGTTCATGACAGAGAATGCTGTCTATACGCCCAGTCGAGTTCCACAGGGCGCCACTGACTCGGCGCTCCACTTTCAGGCGCAAATGCAGTCGATGATGTCGCCTCTGCTGTACAAGAATCTGCTTGCATGGATTGATGACATGATCATCCATGCTCGGACGCCCGCCGAATTCCTGGACGCAATGTGTGTGTTTTTCCAGATACTGAGGGATCGACATCTGAAGCTAAACCTCGCGAAGAGTGTGCTGTTCCAGACGGAGGTCCGGTGGTGTGGCCGCCTGATCTCTGGTGTGGGCCGACATTGTGTCACGATGGCACCCAGCGCTGCCAGTTCAAGCCAAAGCTGTTCGAACTCGTCAGGCTCGACAGACGTACCAGCTTCGCCCATTGGACGACCCGGAATTTGAATGGCCAGCTGTCGAGGACGTGAGGACGGCGCAAAACCAATTCAAGCGCTCCCTKCCCGCCTCGACCGAGTCCACAATCGTTGATGGTATTGTGCACGTTGATGACAAGGTGTGGATCCCCAATGGAGCGACCAAGCTGATCAATCGTCTGCTGATCATTGCGCACTGTGGATACAGCTGCCATCGCGGCTGGCAAGCCACGTACGAGTTGCTCTCACGCAGGTTCACAGCCGCTCAACTGATGGAGAAGGTGAAGAAGTTTGTCTTCAGCTGCCTCATTTGTAAGCACACCAAGGGTCCCATGGTCATCTCACGTCCCTATGGTCCAACGTTCACAGCAACAAAACGAAATCAGGCTCTCCATTGGGACTATCTGTGGCTTGGAGAGAGTTATGGCGACGTCAGCTATGTACTCGTGCTGAAGGACTCGTTGTCTCACTACTGTGAGTTGTTCTCAACGGCCGCACCAACGTCTGCAGCGGCAGCAGAATGCCTACTCGAGTGGGTCAAGCGATATGGAATCCCAGACATCATCCTCTCCGATCAGGGATCCCATTTCCGCAATGAGGTGTTGAAGGCGCTGTGTGATCGACTGAAGATTGAGCAGCGATTCACACCGGCATACATGCCATGGCTGAACGGAACAGTCGAGCGCCTGAACAAAGACGTCCTTCAAGTAATGCGCGCCCTGCTCATTGAGTTCAAGCTTGATCAACATGAGTGGCCGTATTTGCTACCAGTGGTTCAATCGTGCCTCAACTCAACACCGGTCGCGTCATTGGCGAATCGCGCCCCGCAGGAAGTATTTCTCGGTCTCCCCGCGCAATCAAGCCTCGACATCGTGCTGAAGGAAAACAGCATTTCATCCGAGCCAGTGGACGCCACGCTCATCGAGACGACGGTCGCGAAGCTACTGTCGTCTCTCACCACGCTGCACAAGGAGGTTCTCGAGGTCAAGGAACGAAAGAGACTGTACGACATGGCTCGCAGCACAGGCCGTCAGTGCAATTTTGACGTTGGAGATTATGTCCTATGGTCGCGTATTGACCGCCGCCTCTCGGCTCAGAAGCTCCTGGCACGCTGGGTTGGGCCTTTCGTCGTCACTGAGACGAAGTCACACTCATTCATCATCAAGAACCTGCTCAATGGAGCCACGCATGAAGTCCATGGCTCAAGGTTGAAATACTACGCTGATGCGGATCTGGACGTCACCACTGAGATCAAGGAGTTTGTCTCGCAGCAAGGTATCAAGCTGGCGGTCAACGTCTTGAAGGACCACCGTTTCAATGACGCCCTGCAACATTGGGAGTTGTTGGTGTCATGGGTTAGCCTTGAGGATGCGGAAGCTTCGTGGGAGCCAGCCGCGTCAATGCTTGCCGACGTCCCTCCCTAGTTCGCAAGTACGCCGAACAAGCCAACGATGAGGGCTTCCAAGCGTTCTGCGAGCCATAGCTTCGAATGTCGCCCGTCTGGTCCACGCATGGAGGGCGGTGTCGCGGCGCTGCGCTCTGCGCGTGTGCTCACTGCTCTGACCGCCAAGCGCCACCCATATTCGACCATGCCACGCGCCAGCTGCGTGTCGCGCCCGAGCTTGTGCGCACGCTCCCAGCGTGCGTCAACCGCATGCTGGCACGCGCCCCGGGCAAGACAGGTTTGTCGGGGAGTCTTTCCTGCAGTCAGGCCAGGAGGCAGGGCTTATTAACAAATCTACTGCTTGTGACTCAAGCAATCCGGAGAGTTTGCGACAGCTGGCAACAGCAACCTGGAAGGACGGACTTTGCTTTCTCGAAGGCAAGACGATCGAGAAGGGTGCCACACACGTCGCCAACAAATCGAGCGACACGTTGAATGACTGGCACGCGCGCCTCGGACACGTGAACACCGATGACAAAGCCAGAATCGAGAACCACAATCTTGCCACTGGTGCTCACGTCATGAACCACTCGAAGTCGGATTGCGGAGCTTGTCGCGAGGGCAAGCAAACGCGCAGCAAAATGGCAGGGACTGATACATCCACGTCCGCACCAACGGACGAAATTGGCGCGGAGCTTGGAGTGGATATTAAGAACAGACATCAAGCCCAGGGACTACGCCCAGAACAAGCACCTATTTCACGTGGTGGACTACGCAAGCGGCTATGGCAATATCATCCCAATGAGGAAGCGTAAGGACTGGTTCAGTTTGCTGGCAACCTACATCACGCAATTTGAAAGGCAACACGACGTGACGGTCAAGGCCATTCGTGGGGACAACGAGTTTGGCACAAAGCAAATGAAGGCATGGTGCGATCAACGGGGCATTCGCATTCAACTCACGGAACCTGACGATTCTTCGTCAAACGGTAAGGTTGAGAGACGCCACCGGACGATCTGTGACGGCATGCGCGCGATGATGTTCGATGCGCCGGGAATACCGCGTTCACTTTGGACGGAAGCCGCAAAACACCAATCATGGCTGCGAAACAGGTTGCCCTCAAGTGCAAACGCCGGTCATCTATCACCAATCGAAGTCCTTACCGAGAAGAAGCCCGACCTGTCGACGGTGATGAAGTGGGGGCAAGCCGTGACAGTCCACGTCAAGAGCAAGACGATGAATCTGAAGCGAAAGTCGAAGCGGGGAAACTTCCTTGGCTACGACTGTGCGACAAGGGATGCCGTGTGTACATTCCCCGTCAGAAGAACATCGTCGTCTCGCAGCACGTTCAAGCCTTTAACGGTCCATCAGCAGCGAACAATGATGTTGACACAAGTTCATCACCAGGCACCAGCGACAGCAGCGACGCCGGGAATGAAAGTGATGATCGTGATGACGCCGGCAGTGCAAGCGACTGCAGTGAGTCCGACTACTCAAGCGGCGTCGAAGAGCTGGACACGAGCTGCGACTCGGATGAAAAGGGTGAGATTCTGCATATCAGTTTGGACGAGGACATCAAGGACAGTGACCTTGTGGAAACCAAGCGTCGACCACAGAGGAACGTCAGTAAGCCAGCTCGCTACCGCGACGAGGGTGCAATGCTCACGATCCATGCGAAAGAAACCAACTTTGGCGACGTGCATCTCGTGACCATTGGCGAGGCTAATGGTCAAGCACTCATCCTTGCCAAAGTCGTCGAGCCAAAGACCGTAGCAGAGGCGCTGAGCACTCCTGAGCGGGATGCGTGGATCGACGCAATTATGAACGAGATGGAGGCACTCACAGCCAACAACACCTGGGACATCATCGCAGATCCAGGTGACAACGAAAATCTCGTGGGATGCAAGTGGGTACTGAAGCTGAAACTCGACAACAACGGCGACATCGCCAGGTTCAATGCAAGATTGGTTGCTCAAGGTTTTAGCCAGAAGTTCGGCGTCGATTTTCACGACACATTCGCACCTGTGATCAAAATAAGCAGCATCAGGCTGATCATAGCTCTCACTGCACTTTCCCTGATGTTCGTCAAGCTCGGCGATATTCCCAACGCGTACCTCAAAGAAAAGAAGTTGCTCGAGAGAATCCGCATAAAGGCGCCCAAAGAACTCAACGCGCCAGCAGGAAGCGTATTGGAGCTCAAGCAACCATTGTATGGACTGAAGCAGTCAGGCAAGCCGTGGAACGACAAGATTGACGAGCTACGCCAGTCGATGGGATTCAAGCGATCAACACTTGACCCGTGTGTTTACTACGGCACATTTGAAGGGGAGCTTGTCCTGCTCGGATTGGATGTGGACGACGTAATCCTTGCCAGCAAGAAGGAATCGACCATCGACATCGTCGTCAAGCACCTCCACAACGCATTCGAGATCAAGATGTTGCCCCGACTGGACAAGATTCTCGGCATGGAAGTCATCGAAACAAACGAGTACTTCATGCTCCAACAAACGCAGATGGTGCAGGCGATACTGCACAAATTGAACATGGAGCACGTGAAACCATGCCCAACGCCAATGGATCGAACTACGTTTACGACGACCCCGACAGCGAAGAGATTGTGGACATCCAGTTGGTGCGTGAAGCGCTCGGTTCCTTGCTCTGGATAGCAAATTGCACAAGGCCCGACATCGCCAATGCCGTGAACTTAGCTTCCCGTCATCGTGGAAAGCTAAGAAAGTGTCACAGGGCGCTAATAAAGCACATCTACCGATATTTGAGTGGCACCAAGCACTACGGACTTATGTTCAGGAAGAGCCACGAGCATGTTGTGCCAAGTGATCTTGACGTCCGCATCTGGACCAACGCAGATTGGGCAGGAGACAAGGCCGACCGCAAGTCAACGAGCGGCGTCGTGTTGACCGTCAAGGACCAAGTTGTATCATGGTATTCGGAGAAACAATCCGTGGTTGCGTTATCCACCATGGAGGCGGAGTACATTGCAGCCTCGAGAAGCGTCTCCGGATGTGGCTGGATCCGTCAGTAGGTGCCTGATCCTACACTCAGATTATTTGCAGCAGAGGTTCTACTGCTTGAGATCCTTGTACTTCTCATGTATTAAGATCACACGAAACTCTAGTCAACATCGTGATTTCTGCTGGATATTGGAATAGAGCAGATTTTTCGTATGCTCTGGATGCTGAAAAAGTCACAGGAACTTTCGGTTGACGAGAACACTGTTGAAAACCTGTCCATTTGCAGTCTGGACGTGCGAAAGATCACAAGTGAATTTGCTGACTCCCCCCCAATCATGTCAGTCAGTTCAGACTTGTCGTACCATTTACCTCCCAATTACGTTGATCACTGCCATAAAAGTGTTGTGCATGTGTCATTGTAAATGTGTAGCAATAATGAATTCATATCGCAACATGGGTAAACAACACAAAATATGATATCGTTGACAGTTTCAATTGTTCAATTTTTTTTTTAGCAAATGTGAACTGCGATAACACCTCGGAGAATTGAAAAAGCGACGTAATGGCCGAAAACGTTGGTTTTGTGCAACGAAACACAATTTGACAATTTGATTCTGAGTCTAATGCCTAATGTAAGCTTAGCCCTCTGGAGGACATTCGATGTCTTGCGCCAATCGTGTCCAAATTTGGTTCGTGATATAGTGCCAGATCGTGTCTTCGTTCGCCTCCAGCATCATCGGGATGCCAAGGTAGCGTATGATCTCCGCCGAGCCTGCGACATGGTAGGGCGTGGGTCTGATGTCAGCTGTCGGAGAGGTCGGGAAGAGGATAGTTTGGAGGCGTTGACACAGAGCCCGGAGACTTTGGAAAACTGGGCAAGTGCTGAGTTCGCTATGGCGCTGTCGGTTAGTCTCACCGCGCCTAGGCCTGCAGGAATCGAGACGCCTTTGCAGGCGGTTCTCGAGTAAATGGCCTGATACCGCGGCTCCAGCGCCGCGATAAAAACAGGGGGTGCCAGTGGACACGCTTGCCGTATACCGCACGACACTTGCACCCATGCGACAATACACCGTCGACCAGGAAGGTGGCGGTAGTGCCGTCATGCAACTTCGCGACCAGGTGGGCGAATCGAGCTGGAAATCCTAGCCAGGGTGAGTTTTTTTCTCATGGAAAGATTGGAGCAATTTAACGCAATGATGAACTTTGACTTCTTTTCACGCAAAAAAGTGTTTATCGAGTGCCAATATCGAGTGCCAATGCAACGTGATGGCCAGTATCCCTACAACGTGTGTGCAGCGAACCGGCCAATGGTGAGTGATCCAGTGGTCCACTTCACCGCCAGCGACGGTGTCGCTACGATGCAGGTATGGCACGAACGGCTGGGGCACACGTGCCGCCAGTACCTCGCTGCGATGGCCGATCGCGGTTTGGTGCGAGGGATGATGCTGACTCACCGAGCTTTGCAGCCGTGCGATGCATGTCACGTCGGCAAGCAGCGCCAGAAGAACAGAGCCGCCAAGATCGAGAGGAACATCACCTCACCAAACTAGCTCGTGTACGCCGATCTGCTCATTCTGGCTCGTAACAATGTCACGCGGTACGCGGCCGTGCTGGTGATTATGGACGCGTACTCCAAGTACATCACCGTGGAGCTGCTGACGTCGAAGTCGAGTGCGGTGGTGAACCCACTGATCCAGCGTTACATCTCGTGGGCCGAGCGTCAAGCTGGAAGATCGGTGGAAAAGATCGTGCAACGTGAACTAGAGATCGACATCCGCACCAAGTACCCTGTTGTCCAGGTGCTGACGGACAAAGGAGGCGAGTTTGTCAACCGAGAGATCGATGAGTGGTTTGCGTCACGGGGATCGGGGATCGAGCATATCAAGGTTGGTCCAAAGAGCTCTCACCTCAACCCATGTGAACGAGTGCATTAGTCCCTCGGGTTGATGACGAAGGCCATGATGCACGGCGCGGGTTTGCCTCGGTCGTTCTGGCCCGATGCACTTCGACACGCAGCGTATGTGAAGAACCGAGTGTACACGAAGGGCAAAGGTGCGATACCGTATGAGCGTATGTTCGGAGTGCGTCCAGACATACACGACATCCGCAAGTTCGGCTCCCTTGCCTACGTGCACGTGCCCAATGCGCCACATCGACACAAACATCACGACAACGCAAAGATCGGGTTCGGTCTCGGCTAATCCGACGATGAGGTAGACTGCAAGGTGCACTTCAGTCAGTCGATTAGTTGCTGATTTTCGAATTGAGGAGTCTGTGACGTACCGTGATCGGCATGGAGTTCGCGATGAAGATCGCGATGTCGGTGAGTGGTTGAGATTCGATCACCGAGAGAATGATGACAGTGACCAGTCCGTGAGTGATGCGGAGATGCCGGGTGTGCCTAGTCATGCGCCAAGTGTCGAGGACGGCGAGTCCGTTCCGACCACGCTCGACCTCGAAGGGGGCGAGAGTGAAGATGACGTCGAGGACGTCGATGATAGCGATGTCGAGGACATCAGCGACCAATAGAGTGAAGATGATGTCGAAGATCAAGAGCACTTCACATGCAGTCGACTGTCGGAGCCAGTGACATGGCGTCAAGTGCAAGCGATCATGGGAGCGACGAGACTGCTCTGGACGGCGAGAGTGCTGAAGGAGACAATCCCCAAGTGAACATGACTGCGGATCCGTCGACATAGACCGATTGTGTGAGTGAAGATGATAGCAGCGACGATGGCAAGTGTGGTGAAGGGCTGGCCAAATCCTCACGGACCTGGTCATCCTCTCCCACAAAACGGGCTGCGCCGGCGATAGCCTTGGTCTTGGGAACCTTGGCCATCTTCGACGGCCCGCTCCCGCCGTTCTTGGCGCCACGGATTAGCACTGGTGAGATGTGCTTGAGGAGCTGGGGTCTTGTGAGCCTTGGGTCTTGGAGCTGGCGGATGGTCGACAGCTTCGTTCCTCGGTCTTTGGTCTTGAAGCGCGCTGGATCTAGCTTGGAGTAGTCGTAGTGGTTGGTCTTCACGCAGACAACTTGGCTTGGGTGCAGCGGAGACGCTATGGCACCTTGGACTCACTGGGTCCACTGCAAAAGCCAAAGCAAAAGCAATTCGACGGTAGACTCTGGAGTCTACGCACCTTCCTGTCAGGTGCACGGGCTTGACTTGAGTGCCGAGCAGCACCGGGAAGTAGATCCACCGGTGGCGGGAGCTATGCGCGCGGCGGGGCCCTATTTCCCTCGCGGCGGCACGCCCTAGAGCTCTTCGACACCGCTCGACGCTGCGTGGGGCCACGAATCTCCCCGACGCGCGGAGCACTTGTGTCTTAGAAGGCAAAACCCGGACTGTATTGTTAGGCGTCGCTTGCGCGGCGCCTCTTCCTCCTAGGTACGAAATGCAACAGCCAAGTAGAAATCACTACCGGACCACTAAACCTACTAAATACAAATACTAATATAGTACTACTTAATGCAAATACAAACAAATACACTGAGCTAACACCGCGAGGCTTGGCGTCAACTGGATCCACTTGGGTTGACCAGATCCAGGACGTGCCGGAAAAAATATTCGAATATCCGGATCCCCTTTCAACCATGGCTCCAGGACCCTCTGGATCCGTCCCAACCTCCTTTATCCCGGTTCCTGGATCGTTCCTGGGGGGTTATGGCAGGATTTCCTTTTCCGCTCAGATTCAGATCTGAGCGGATCTGACTCTAGGTGGATTCGTTCCATGATCTCTTGTTCCCACCAATCAGATCTCCGCTTCACCACAGACGCCCCCTTCGCGTGGTCCGTCAGCTGTCCGATCCATGGTTCTCACGGTTGATCCTCCTTCGCTCGGACAGAGATCGCCGCGCGAACTTTCCGGAGCTCGTATGTAGACGCCGTTTTCTTGTCGTGGTCCGTCCTCTCATACCAGCCACGCATGATCCAGCAGACCTCGTGCCTTCGCAACAATCGAGGATCCAGCTTGGTCAATGGCGCCTGGCTCATGCTAACCATATGGCCAACACACCCACGCCCTCGTTGCTCTTCGTGGGGAATTCGCCTGTCGTCATCGATTCACCTGTCGCCCGAGCCGCTTTCGAAGTCGTGTTGCAGCGTCTTGCTGCTGTGCAGGCATAGACGTGCGTGTGGATTCCCCGCGCCGGCCAGCTAGTGCGCCAGCTCCGCACCCTCATTAACGATAATCAAACTGAGATCGAAGATGCTGAAGCCGAGATTTTATCCTCCCGCAACGTCAAGGTAGCCCTCCACCAAGAAATCGGGGACCAGCTCCAGAATCAATTCAGAGTGATAGGGGACATTTTGTTGTGAATGGGTGTTAAGGGTCATTTAGTTTTCAGACGGCTGTACCAGATTGACTGTGCCAAAGCAACACTGGACAACGTCGTTATTACGATGGATTATTCTCAGAACCTAACCTTGCCAAGCACGTACGAGACGCCTAGCCAGTGGTACTTCCTAACACTGCATTGAGTTTTTCTCTTTGGTATTCATTCGTCCGTGGACAATGTGAACTATGGGTATCTGTACACGGAACGAAAAGCAACGAAGTCATATCGTTGTTGGATGCGCATTTGCTTGCTGGGGGATTGCGGGAGCCATCATCACGTACTTTGACGGTGTATGCAGACAATTGTTCGGGCCAAAAAAAGAACAAATTCGTCGTAAGGTATCTGTCATGCTCGCGCGCAGGGGTATGTTCAGTGAAGTCAACCTGCATTTTCTCGACAACGGCCAACAAGTGCGGTCGAGTTGAATGTGGGTCGTGGCGATTATGCAGGCTAAGCGAAAGTAGTACAGTAATCGAAAGGTTATCATCGACTCACTCGACCATCTCGTTGTCAACGGTGCCACGGTCCGTTCAGCAATCGCTCAACTGGAGCTCATCAGACGCTCCAAGTCCTTAAATTGGGTGCGCAAGCAACTGCGTACCCTGCAGATATCCCGCAGCCATCGAATATGATCCTACATTGACACGATCATACTGTGAGCATCGTGCATCAGATGCATCCCTGGGGTTGTTGTTGGAGCTTACCTGACGAACGGCAATGAAAGCTCACCACGACGTGTTGGTGCTCGCTGCTTCGGCAATGGCAGTGGCGATGGGGTTGGTGACGGTGAGCGCGGCCGCGCTGTGCTGGAGTATGCTGTCTGTGCAGCTGGTGAAGCACGACTTGTTGCTGTTCGCTACTTCGGCAATCGCAGTGGGGCAGTGGATATTGACAACACATGAGTTGCTTTCACAACAAATTCGACAGCAATTGACAGCGAACGGGAACAAACTCATCACCATGTGATGAGTTCAACCGGCGTGCTGCTATGCGACGCTGGCGTTTACTGGCTGGTTTGCGCGGGCTTCGTTCTTCACTTTCGTTGATGCAGAGTTCATCAGAGTTTGGCGCCACTATCACCGCAGTGGTGCAGCGCCACGAGGGTGCTGTCACTGGCAGCAAGAACGGACGTGCCCGACAAGCCGCCCTGCATATTGAGGGCGTAGCCGACCTGGTTTTCACCACCGTCGACGGTGACCGAATGTATTCAGGCTGAAGTGGCTTGCGGCAGACGTCGATGTTGGAAGCGTACGAGAGCATGCCACATGACGTGCGTAATGCCATTAGCGTTTTGTGGAGATCAGTTTCACCTTTCCAGCAGTTCCAACGGGACTTGTGTTCAACATACGGCACAGATCGCACGCAAGTCCTTCTCCTCAAGGTGCTACGTAAATCGACAAACTCATCATCATCAGAGTGTTGTGTGTCTCTTATTTGACTACCACCTTCTGTGAATAGAAGGCGGCTGCAGCGGTTGCCAATGGCTGATCGTTGGACTCTTCCCAGCTCTACCGGTCGTCGGGCGGCAGTGACCCTTCGACGAGTGGCAGAAATAGGATCCACAAACTCGTCCAGGTTTGTTGTGGACGGCGAGTCGATAAGCTACTGCTTCCAACGGAAAAGCGGTGGTGACATGTAGATGAAGATAAACGACTTCGGAGCCTCGTGCGCTGATCATGTTGAAGAACTTCGTCTACCCATGAGCGAATCGACGTGGAATTCTGTCCTACTTCTTGCTTCGATTCCTGTCCAACCTCTTGCTTCGATTCCTTGGTCCGACATCTCTGTGGGGCTTCTTATGATGCCGGTGGAGGAAGAGGATGTGACGTCCGGTGGGGAAAGCGCGCATGATCGCTACCGTCAAAGCGGGATCGCTGGGAAGAAGTGCGGCAGGGCGAGTCCAACTATCCACGTGGTCTGCTCATGGTAAGTAGGTTACTCGAGCAGCGTCGACTTCGGATTCCGCAAAACCAAACAGCACAACACATTCACGTTTTGCAATAAAGACACCCTCCGCAGCCCATACACGCACTTTGTTGGCTACGCGGTGTCGTGGTACATCGTTGAGTCATCGAAGCGTGACATGGCTGACAACGATGGCCAAGATCGTTGAAAACGCTGATCGACTAAGAACAACTGGACGATGGGGAGGATACGTCGTGTTACGGATGATATGATGTGGACGATGATTCAACAGCCGATGATCTCGCGCATTCTGCTTGTCTGAACGATGAACGCCATGCTACCGCAGCAGCATGGCATCAGGAAAGAGGGATATAGTGAGAGAGAAAAGAAGAGAAGCAACCATGGCGGGTGACAAAGGCAGACACCTTCTGAAGAACTTCATAGAGACGGAGGTGACAGCAGGGCTGACGCGGTGTCGACGTGGTAAGGCTCGTGGACCGGACCAGCTCTCCAATGACTGATATCGGGATCAGGAGACGCTG
This sequence comes from Lagenidium giganteum, assembly GCA_002286825.1. Taxonomy (NCBI): domain Eukaryota; phylum Oomycota; class Peronosporomycetes; order Pythiales; family Pythiaceae; genus Lagenidium; species Lagenidium giganteum. The sequence continues at coordinate 234,952 of NSDO01000019.1, forward strand.
CTCGTCCCGTTCCTGTGCAACGCGTGTCTCGTATCGGACTCGCTCCCGGCCCGTTTCCAACAGGCCAACATTTGCTGCCTCGCTAAGAAGGCCAGCTCGTACGGTGGACAAGATTTCTGGTAACGTTCACTCTCTATTTGGGATTACAAGCTGTTTACCAGTGTCATCAGTGTGCGAATGCGCAAGGCACTCCCGACCGGATTTGTACCCCGCCGTACGATACATGACACGGTGGTACTTATGATGGCGTTCTGAGCATCTCAGGGGTCCTCCCAGGCACCAACTACTAGATTTTTCCAAAGCCTACGACTTGTTGGACTGCGACTAGATAGCCGCAGTCTTACGCTAGCTATGATGGTAAAAGTTTCTTTTCACGCACATTTGGATCGATTTCTGCACGTCGTCAACAATTGGACTAATTGCCTGCATTGTAGAAAACGGACGTGTAAACGACAACGGCAGGGAGAACCTCACGTGCACAGGTGGATTCTCATGCGATAGACATATTTGCATGCTGATGGGCGCACTGTCACGCGCTTGCGATTTCGTAAGCATCGTGCAGCATGCTTCATGCTTCCTCAGAGACACCTGCTAAGGACGTATTCGCGATCAGCATAATTGCTTCTCACCTCATCCTGCCTCATGCACACCATCTCGTCCTCACGCACGCCATCTCGACCTCGCTGTTGCCAAGGAAAAAACACATTGGGCAAGCTGGTAAGGGATACAGTGCCTTCCGCCAGCACCGGCACTCGACATATTGACATTTGAACGCTAAAACTGAGCACAGCGCCGAATCCTGTGGTCAAAGGCTGTGATCAAACAGTGTGGTGGTGTATGCTATCGAAGCCTGTCGTCGAAGGCGGTGATGAAGTAGTGTGGTGGTGTATGCTGCCTGTGGTCGAACGTGGTGACCGAATGGTGTGGTACTGCGCCAATAAATGCGTGGTGGCATTTATGTAAAAATTCCGAATTATAAAATGCACATGCAACCATGAAATTATGCAGATATGCATCAAGTAGCAAGGTCGAGCCCGACGAGATTTAGGCCTTGCTGATAACCACTACGCAATCCCTCAGCGACTTCTTCACAATCCAAATCACGTTCACTTCCATCTGCTAAAGCAACATTCCAACACAGGATGCCGTCTTTGTTTAGGAACGACCTCACGGAACCAACGAAGCTCCCCTCACACGTTCTTCCCTGAACATCAGTTGTAGGAATCTGAACTAGAATGTTCCAGTTCAAAATATACGCAGGCTTGCTAATAGTGCGCTTAATCAGGGCATTAAGCGACATAAACACTTTGCGCCTTTCGAGGGCGGCCGGGCGGTCGTCGACCTGGAAGCCGCGCAATCGACATGACAACAGATACTTGATCGATAAGAGCAAGCGCCGCAACAATATGCGAGCATATCCAACCCGTTTGAAGTAGTTCTCACAGTCGCAAACATACTTGGAGCGCACCCTGGATCTACAGTCACGGTCAGTAAAGACAACTGGAACCACATATCAGCACATCATACCTCTTCACACGACCACTGGGGGCTGATAGGATCAATTATCTGGGCCTAGTGTTGGATTCGCAAGTAGTGAAGAGAGTGATAGACAAGTGGAACATTTTTCGCGCTTGTTTCCACTGGCTTCAGCTTTCCTATGAGGGAAAAGGTGAAAACTTTGATTCGGTTGGCCGTTACCTTGACCCCTTCGACCGAATCTGAACACACCAACGTCTTCCCTGCGTTGAAGACAATCGCAACACCTATCTTGCCTGGTGCACGCAAAAGCTTGTGGTTGGACTTGTCGAGAAGCGCACTTTCTAACACAGCCGATTGTGGAATTGGCCCGGATGAAACGAAACCAGATCGTGGATAGCGAAGACTGGCCGCGTGCTGAACAATCGCATCCAGAGGGCCCGTGAGGTGGTCGCGCGCGGTGAGATAAGTGCGGCCTTCTTGATGCTGTTGTGAAATGCTTCAATTGGATTCTGGTTGGGAGTCAGGCCTCCCAAACCACTGCAGTTGACAACCGAGTTGCACCACTCGGATTTGGCGTACTGGTCACGAAACAACCTGGCAAATCTGACCTCCCCGACGCTTTCCTAATGTTTCAAAAGCATCTCGCTCAGCGCTCAAAACTGCTCCGACGATCGGCTGTGATGGAGGAGGAGAATGTGTGGGTGAATGTGGTCATCGAACGGCATCAACAGGTGCTTCTTGTCTCGGACATTTCGCGAGATGTGTGACCAACACGCCATGATAGTGACATCTGGCCAAACAGCATTCAGAGCGTTTTTGATCGGCCTTGAATGGTCGAGCGAGGCCCACCGAAGCACCAGATCTCTCGCTGCGGGCTGAGCGTCACGGCTTCAAACAACTGCACATATGCGTCCTTGCTCTCGGTTCTAGTGAACATGTATGCCCACGGTACGAACCGATGAGCATACTCATTTCGGCCATATACGACGCAGCAGAAGCCAAAACCGTCAGCGTCCCCCCATTGAGATGAAGCTTGTATGTGCCGTCGACAGAACCAAAAAACCGTCGGCGATGCACGTGCAAATATTGCGCATCAACCGGCGTGTTGAAACGACAATCCCGATGGAGTCAACTCCACTTAACACTACTGGAATCGTTCTCAGCACCAGCAGCTCATCCTTGTAAGCATCGGCGGACTCTTCAAACAGCTGCTGATTTCCCTCGGGATCATACAACCCTAAGTGCCCAAAGAATGGCTTCAAAGAATCACATGACTTTGCAGCTGCCCACTGAGAAAGACAAGCAAACGTCTCGATAGGTGGACCAGCAATCGTTCGACGCAGCTGCTGCTTTCGCGTCTCAGCTGGGATGCTGTGGGAATAAGCTTGTCAGGATCATCCTGATACTTCCGCTTGGGCGCTTCACGGCACTTGCCTGGGCCATTCAGCAAGATCAATGCGTCCACGTCTCCTTTGACCACAGGTGAGATCCCTGTGCGTGTCTTTCCGGGCAGCTGTGAGGCATGAAAACCTCGCATTGAAACCACGAACCACCTTTCAAGCGCCGATGGCCCAATCATTTTGGTGAGACGAACTTGGTGGCCACTGTTATAATGCGGAGACTTGGGTAGAAGAAGGGAGAAGGCCAACTGAAATGTATCATGCATCAGCAACGGACCACAGGCGTCCTTTACAGACCCAACCGCCCACAGCGGCAGTTACACTCGCAGACTCGACTCGTGCACCTGCGACATGTGCACACGCCAACACGCCGTCCTCGAAGCCTTGCTTCAAAACCGCTCTTCTCCATCACAACTTGACCATGCCCATCAGGGCCGTCACCTTGATCAATCTTGCCCTGTCAATCGCCTTGGTAAATGCACCGGCGGGGTTGTCCTTACCGTCCACCTTCATCAGCGACACGACGCCACGTTCTACTTGACGTGCCAAGAAAGACCGGGTTCGCACGACCAGGATCCAACCGAGCTCGCGAGTGGGCCACCTTAGCCTATGAAGCAACGACCGAAGCGTCAACTGCGTTCCGGCCTGAAGGATTGCAGGAAGTCACTGGTCCCGCAGTGCAGAAACCAGAATATGTCATGCCGACAAAGAGCCTGCCTCGGAGACACTCCGTGGGTACAGCGCCACCTCAAGTCCAAACAACTGTGCAGGGGGTCGCGCTGATGACGGTGGCTCCACCTGCCCACTCAGCTGTGGCGGGTAGAGAGTTCGTCGACACGGTCCTCGACGACGGCAGGGAGGTTTGCTGCTTGACACGACCGGACGCAGCGGGTGCCGAAGGTTGTCCAACTAAAGCGGGGTTGAAACTGTGCATCGACACCCAGGGTGTCCCAAATTTCCTAGAAGCTTGGCGGATCAGACGCCGACACGTGTTCACAGCGTGCGTTCCGTAGCTGGAACTGTCAGGGTGCCAAAACCGCAAGTTCCCAAGGCAGAGTTGTTGGAGGGGGCTGGACCCAATCCGAATCCACCTCGTATCCCGTTGATCCTGCAGGTAACGAAAGCAGAAGATGCCATCGTGACGACAGATGACGCTGTCGACGAGGCGGTTTTCGTTCACGAGGCCTCCGAGCTGTATGCGGAGGACGTGGTGGACCAGCTAGCTATCCTTCCAGATGTGGAAGAAGACCAAGCTGACAGAAGACGTCACGGCGGATGAGCTGGACGTAGAGGAACCAGCTCACAACACGGCCGAGTAGATCCAACGTATGCGGGAAATCATCTGGCGCCGCAATCACCTGATGATAGGCAAAGGCAATGCCTTGCCTCCGCCTGCCACAGGAGCAATTTGCGACATTGATGTTGGTGGAGCGCGACCAGTAGCTCAGAAGCCCCGCCGGATTCCACCTCAGCATGTCGAGCAAGTGTTCAAGCTCGTCAAGGGGTTGTTGTCATCAGGCATCGTGGAACCATCTACGTCACCGTGGGCGTCGCCCATAGTGATCGTAGTCAAGAAGAATGGCGTGGATATAAGGCTATGTATTGACTATCGCGTGGTCAACAGCCTGACCCGTCTTATGGTTTACCCTACGCCCCTCATCAATGACCTGCTCCAGGATCTGGATGCTGTGATGTGGTTCTGCTCACTCGATATGGCGAGCAGATTTTTGGTGGTGAGTATGACCAAGCGCGCTCAAGAGATCTCGGCGTTCACTACCCCATTTGGCCTCTATCATTGGCGGCGTATGCCGTTTGGCCTGAAAAACGCCCCGCAAATCTATCAGCGTCTGCTAGATAACGCACTCTATGGGATCTTAAAGCTGACGGATCGTCAGAAAATGAGCTCCGGTATCATGACGCGGAGAAAGAGATCCTCGCTCTGCTCCGGATTCTCTCTGTCAATCACAGCATGCGGGTGGGCAGACACATGAAGGTGCTGACAAGATCCAGCACAATGGGCTGGCTGTTCAAGACGAAGACGTTCCAGTGGAGGCTGGCCTAATTGGCCGCCCTTCTCTCGCCCTGGATCCTCCAGATTATGAAGACGTCCCGCGGCGAAACAGAGTTGTTGGGCGTGTTGGCAGCAAGCGATGCCCCCAGTCATCTCACGGACGAGGTCCTAGCCATTTTTCACCCTGAGAAAGTGCAGCGTCGGCGTGCCGAAGTGCCAGTGCCACACTTCCCTCAAAGTGGCGCAGTCATTGTCGTGAGCTTCGATGGGTCCGCTTCGCCGAAGCGCGGGGACGGATCCTGCGCGGCGCTCGTATGGGATCCATTTACATGGAAGATCCATGTGGCGGCGGGGAAGTTCCTGCATGGGGTCAGTGTTAATGAGGCTGAGTATCATGGCGTAGCCCTGGCGTTGACCTTGGCGGCTCAGGTGGGTGCAGATCATGTGCTGGCCTTTGGCGACTCCAACCTGGCTATCCGCCAGATCAGGGGAGAGATCGACGGCAAGTCGGAATCACTCCGGCTGCTGAAGGCCGACGCTGAAATCCTGGCAAGACCGTTCCGATCAGTGCAGCTCATCTATGTCAAGAGGAATTTCAACCCGGCCGGGGATATGCTCGCAACCCACACCGTCCAAGCGCGTGCGCACAGTTGCTGATGGACGCGGCCAAGCTGAACGGCCTGCGCCAGGTCGTTGAAGACATCAAGGCTGCAAACTGGGGCGGGAGATAGCCGAAGAGGCCGGAGCAGGAGCAACTGCGCCAGCAAGGGTGGACGATGTGACGAGCACAAGCACCGTCTATGACCATGTCCAACCCGAGGAAGAGCTCTACGCACCGACTACGTCTGACGAAGTCCCGATGCAGTGGACCTTGGGTGATGCAGAAAACCCACCCTCCGAGATGGCGATCCAAGAGGAGCGCTGGCGGAGGGTTAGGTCGGCGCAGGACGAAGAGGCGTGGATCGTGGAATGCAAGCGTTACCTCAGCGGTGAGGTCGACGGGTTGGATTCAGCCCAAGTTGAGCGTTGTGCCAAGCTGGCACCGTCGTTTGAGGTCGATGCTCGTGGACTGGTGCGTTACATCAGTCCCAGTGGCCGCATGTCTCCGCACGACGGCACCGAGGACCCGGTTGCGAGAGTGGTGATGCCCACGACTCTGCACGAAGAGAGCCTAAACCACTACCACTCCAGTCTGGACGGCAGCCATCAAGGTGTGTCCAGAACGTTTGCGAGGATCCGCGAGACGTTCTACTGGCGCGGCCTGTTCCGGAGTGTGCAGGAGTTTGCGGCCAGGTGGCCAGACTGCACCACCGGCAAGGGAGTGCCAAGGCTCCATGCACCCTCACCCGGTAACATCATTGCAACCCGACCATTTCAGGTCGTTGCGATGGACTTCATCCCCGCGTTGCCTGTGTCCTACCTGGGCAACTCGGAGTTGCTGGTGTTTGTGGACCTGTTCGCCGGATTCACAATACTGAAGGCCACGCACTCACGGACCGCGAAGAACGTGGCTGAAGTGTATGAAGAAGCTGACTATCGCCGTTTTAGAGCGAGTGAAGCTCTCCGGCACGACCGTGAGGCAGGGTTTGTCTCTGCGTTCTTCCGTCAGTTCAATGAGCTGATGGGACAACGTCAGCGCGCCACGCTTGCCTATCGCCCCCAAGCAAACGGGATGGCGGCGCGCAAAGTGTAGACTGTGACGCGCGCGTTGACGATGTACGTCGCAGATCCCGAGCAGCGGGATTGGGATGTGTACTCGGAAAGGCTCGCTCTGTGTCTGAACACTGCCGTCGACGGGACAAGGAAGGAGACCCCGTTCTATCTCGTGCACGGGTGGGCCCGCGCATGACGATTGAAGCCATGCTGCCCGTCGATGACGGCGTCCCGACAAGGACAGAAGCCTGGCGCTGGAAAGCCGCAATGCAGCGGTCCTACTCCGTCGCAAGGCGAGGGGCAGATGACCTTGTCCGCGACGCTGTGAGCCAGCATGCCTCGGCTGCAAACGACCGGGCCACGGCGGATCCGCAGCTCGAAGACGGCACCCGTGTCTGGTTGTACTTGGACCGTGTTAGGGAAGGCTGCGTGAAGAAGCTGGCCCACCTGTGGTACGGTCCCTTCCATGTCAGCGAGATGGTGGGTCAGCACGCGTGCAAGCTCGAGCCACAGTCGACAGAGTACCGACTACATCCCATCGTGCACCTCGCCAAGCTCAAGAGGTGCCTCGATCCGGTGGAGCGACCGACGGTGGAGCTGCAAGTCGACGAAAGCTCCAGGCGTGACTTCGACGAGATGCTTCTCCCTGAAGACAGCTGGGAGCCGAACGAGGAGGTCGGCGAGTTTGCTGTGGACAAGATCCTCGACATGCGGATCTACCGACCCACCAGGTTCTGCCGCAAGCGAAGACAGTACCTGGTGCGTTGGAGCAAGCCGGGTTCCGATCCAGGTTGGGAAGTTGAGGGCAACCTCACGTGCGGGGCACTCGTCTACGAGTACCACCGGGACAACCGTGGGCGTCACCGACTCCAGGTCATGGTGGAAGAAGGCACCACCGATTAGCAACCTGCCTTGCCGGCGTCGACACCCAAGATAAGATTGAGGGCGACGCGACAGGTCGGGTTGACGTGGGTTCGGCAGGGCCAAAGGGGTGGAGATAGTAATATGGAGACGGATCTATATGAGTGGGTGCGCAAACCGGAGAGCGACAACGGGAATGAGCTACATCCGATGCTATGGTCGAGCGAGACGCAATAAAAAAGGAAAATCTGCGAGCTACACGAAGCAAGAGATACGTATATTGGAGTCTCGTGGGGTGAACCTGTGGTGGAGCGGTACTGGAAAGCCTGGGACCACTCGCCACACGTGTCAGGTAGGCCCAACACCGCGACGGGTCCCAGAATCCGGTCCCATAGGTCGGTCCAGCGGGAAGATCCGGGCCGGGTGCGGCTCGGGAGACCCGAGCCAACGAGTGAGAGAATCCAGGCTCGGCTCGAGCGGATCCCGCAAGTGGGAAGCACCAGGAGGCATGCGACATGGCGCAGGTGACGACAGAAGAATATCCTGACA
>NSDO01000019.1:244384-259587 GCA_002286825.1 Lagenidium giganteum
AGGTCCAAGCACCCCACTTCAACCAGTCAACCTAGCGTCGATGAACACCAGGCGTCAGTCTGAGGAGCCAAGGACTGAGGACCCGCGCACGTTCAAGATGTCGAAGACCAAGAAGAAGGCCCAAGACGCCGAAGAACGTGCCGGTTTTGTGGCAGAGAGCGGCTTAGTCCCCACGGACAAGGCCAGCCCTCCACCATAAATGGTGCGTATGCCCGGATCCTCGGATCCTGGTGAGAAGAAGCTAGAAGAACCGGCTGAAGTCAAGCACGACATCGATCATGGACTTGTCATGTCAAGTGTTTCTAAAGTAGAGTCCAAACCCTCGCCCGCTACGAGGGGAACCGGCGATGCGAGTGCGAGAAGTGTGAGTTCCCCGATGTCTGTCGACGACAGAGAGAAACCAAGGCCATCACGTCAACAGCTTGAAGAAAGTATGATGGCCGCCATCAGAGAAACCCAGCATCCGAGCTCTCAAACGCTAGCGTTCAGAGCGTTCGAACGTCTGGTCGACGAAGAACCACTGCTCAGAGCATTGGGTGTGCTCTACCCGCACCAAATGGCCGGCAAGATTGAGGAACCACACTTCCAGGATGCAAGTGACACTCTGGAAGTCGCATACAAGGTGATTCGGTTGCTGGGGGCGGTGGGATGCTCTTTTGAAGACACGGATAATGACGCCGTGCGTGAAGTCCCGCTGGAAGATGCCATGATTACGGGGATGAAGCTGTTCAACGTGCTACGGGCGATTACCGAAGAACCGCGTGACGCGGGGCGTTGACGACATCCCCGACGTGCCCAACGCGAGCGGCGGGTCCCGACACCTACGAGTACATTGCCGGCGAACGTGACCCCAACGCCGTCACGAGCCTTGCCCAGGTCCGAGGCCGTACCACACGCCGGACCAGGCCCGGACCATCTCCGAGCAGTACCAGAGGCATTCCAGACGATCCTTGGCGTACCCGCGGCATCGCTCCCTGCGAACATCATCCCACAGCAAGGGGCTACAGACTGGCGAGGACAATCCGCACGGTCTGCAGCGGCGTGGGCCGATGCTGGGCTAGATCTGGGACCGGTTCCACCACCCGTCATCGATCAGCGGGGACGGTACGTGAATCGAGAAGGGGACTCCGAAATGCCGACCCAGGAGGAGTTGGATTTAAGAGCTGCACGGGCCTACCAGGTTGCTCAGGATAGACGCACAGGTCCTTCGAGTCGTTCCCCAGGAACACGAGAAGTACCACACGGCCCGAGCGCACCCCTCCCGTCGAATGCTGCCGCTCCACGACCATGACGCCCCGCTGGAGGTCGCGTTCGAGGCGCAAACAGCGCGCGTCAACTCGGCCAGGATCCTGCCAAGCATGGTGGCGGACCTGAAGACGTTTTCGGGTCGAGATCACGACTGCGAGCGCGCAGCCGAATGGTTCTGTCGTGTCAAGTTCGCGGTCTCCTACCGACAACTGCGAGACCTTCGCTAGCCTGCTGACGGGTCCAGCCCGTCACTGGTTCGGTCAGTTGGCACGGTCGCCACGCCGATCATGGTTCGACCTGATGCAAGCCTTTGATGCTATGTACTGCAAGCAGGGGGCGTCGCCAGCGAGGATGTACTATGCGATGCGCTGCGGGTCTAACGAGGATCCACTCAACTACTTGCTTCGGTTAAATACGGCCGCAATCAAGGCCAAGATCAGGATCCATGACGGCGACGCAGCTGTACGCCTGGACCATGTGAACCACTTCTTGGACACGCTATACGATGGAGACCTGGCGAAGCAGATCCTCTTGCAAGCGCCTCGCTCAGCTCAAGAAGTCCAAGATTTGCTGGCAAGCCTACGAAGCCGAGAGTTGCGTCTCAGGCGGGATGCCAAGCGTGATGATAACTCGGAACCCCCGCGGTCGCAAGGGCGTCCTAGAGCCTGACAAGGGACGACGGCAAGACAGACACGACGCACCAGCTGTGCGGAGTGTAACCTGGCAAGTTTCGACGAGCAGCAGCGAGGCCTCCGAGACAAGTTCTGGATCCGATTCATCCGGCAGTGGTCAGTCCGACGAGGAGTCATTTAAGCCTCGAGTACACGCTGCCGGTAGGGTACCAACAGCCCGGCGTCCTCCGAGGCCTTCGCACGAGAGACAACAACCACCTCCTGCATCAGCCTGCTCGCACTGTGGATCCCAACGTCACCAACATCTACATTGCTGGACAAGGTTGACGTGCCAGAAGTGCGGTCGAAAGGGTCATCCGACTGATCGTTGCCTTCACACGTGTCGCGCCTGTGGTCTCATTCATGATGCGGGCGAATGCAAGCTCGAAGAGTTTTTCAACACAGTTCGCCAGTGGTATGACCCGGCCAAACACGCTGGGCTTCTGCCACCAAGTGCGGAGAAGCAGATAAACTAAGCCGCTCGCTGGTATCATGGGAACCAGGACGCGACGAGCGATCGCCCATCTGTATATTTGCATGCATTGCTCAAGAACCGGAGCTGCGCCCAGAGACTAAGGCTGGAAGCTTGCCCAAGGAACCGCGCTCGAAGCGTACGGGAAACAATAATCAATGTCAAGAATTTGAGAGAAAACCGGCCTTGTTCCGTCTTCGATTAAATCCCGGAGAGAGAAGAGGGTACTGGAAACATTACACGCCTTCCCGGTGGTTCCGACAGACTATCGTGCCAGCCAAGATAGAGGACGTCAACTGCAAGATCTTGTTTGACACGGGCGCTGAAGTGTCGATCCTGGACGCCGATTTCGCGCGTGAGATCGGTGTCGTGGTGAATCGAGACAGATCGCTGAATTGCGCAGGGGTCGGAGGGGCCCTGTTCCGAATCGAAGGCTCCACGCAAGTCAAGATCACACTTGGACAGGAACTGGTGTACACGGCCGACCTGCTAGTGGGACCACTCGAAGGCCAACATGCCATTCTCGGCATGGTCTTCATGGTCCCTGCTGGGGTCAGGTTGGACGTTGCGAACGGAGCTGTCACGTTGCCCGATGAAGTGCTCGTACGTTTTGACGGTCGCAAACAACTATTCAACGGCCGCGAGCGTATGGTATGTCCCGGACAAGTGATGGTGTTGGATGTGAGTGAGTGGCAGGTCATACGGGTGAAGAGGACCGAACCTCATCCCCTCTGGCTGACACATGGGGAAGACTGGGTCGCCACATCAGTGGGTCGAGCGGTCCGAGTCACGAATGTGTCAAAGAAACGTGTGACCATACAGCCCAACCAGCCGCTGGCCATCTGGCTGAGTGGGAATCACGTCCCACGAAAGCCAGGCTTCGCTCGCCGAGGGTCAACTCGGGCGGCCGAGAGGGAGATCCTGGCGTACGAAGCTACCACCGATCGCTCCCCTGGATAGGAGAATACGAGCTTCGAACGGATACCCGCTGTGGTCAAGCCGAGCTACCCACCACCCAAGGACAAGAAGGTCCAGTTCACCGGTGAGAAAGTGGATCCTGCTGCCGTCCCGCTCGGGAAGCCTGCAGAAGTCGACGGGATCCGCCTGCATACCCGCACCTTGAGGATCTTGTCAGTCCGGAAGGCGGAGGATGCTATCGAAGTGACAGACGACCAGGCAGAACAAGCCGTCTATATGCACGAAGCGTCCGAGCTGTACGCGGAAGATGTGGAGGAACAGTTGGCTGTGATTCTCGAGGTGGCTGCTGGCAAATTGACCCAGGAAGTGCCCGAAGAGGATCCCGACGTAGGAGATCCAGCTTACAACACCGCGGAGGAGATCAATCGGTTGCGCCGAATTATCTGGAGACGCAAGCATCTTCTCATTGGCAAAGGTAACGCCTTACCGCCACCGGCGGTAGGTGCCGTCTGCGACATAGACGTCGGTGGCGCACGCCCGATCGCTCAGCGATGCCGACGGATTCCGCCGCAGTACGTGGAGAAGGTATTCGAGCTTGTCAAAGGCCTGCTCTCCGCTGGCATCATTGTCCCATCAGAGTCACCCTGGGCGTCGCCCATTGTGATTGTGATAAAGAAGAATGGGGTCGATAAAAGGTTGTGCATTGACTACCGTCTAGTCAACAGCCTGCCAAGACTAATGGTCTACCCTATGCCACTCATCAATGACCTGCTGCAGGATCTCGAGGCTGAGCTCTGGTTCTGCTCACTCGACATGGCCAGTGGATCCTGGGTCGTGAGTATGACCAAACGAGCGCAAGCGATATCAGCTTTCATCACACTATTCCACTGGCTGCGCATGCCCTTTGGGCTTAAAAACGCGCCACAGATATATCAACGCCTTCTCGACAATGCTCTCTATGGCGTCCTAATGCTGACCGACCAGCAGCGGGAACTGGGGGCGGATGTGTTCACGGACGGTGTTCCAGTGGATCCAGCGGCCAAGTTCATCCTACAGCGACGCTCATATATCGATGACGTCGTCATCCCGGGCTCTGACTGGGATGCCCTCTGCTCTGCGGTGGACCGATTCCTATGTGTATGTGAAGAATGAAACCTGTCCATCAGTGTTCCCAAGCGCTCGTGGGGAAAACGCAAGGTAGACTATCTTGGCCACGCGGTGAGCACGGAAGGCATTGAGGTGAAGCCTAAGGACCTAGAAGCGATCCAGAACCTCAAGCTCCCTCAGACTCTGCGCGGTATGCAAAGCTTCCTCGGGAGCCTCAACTACTACAATAAGTTCATCGAAGGTTATGCCGTGTATGCTGCTGTGTTGTATGAGCTCAAGGAGGTGGACTTTGCGAATTACCAAACGTCGTTGAGCAAGACGGGACCGGGTCCAGTCGAGGTGGCACCTACCCCAGGACTCGCACCACGTTGGACCCGCGCTAGCAATGCATTCGAAGCATTGAAGCGCAAGCTGGCCAGCGCGCCGATTCTACAGCCCTTCCGACATGGCAAGGACACGGTCGTCGCGGTACACGCATGTGACTGGGCTGTTTCGGCCGCCATCCTACAAGAGTGTCAAGGAAAGTGGCTGCCGGTTCGCTTCGCGAGTAGGGTGTTGAAGGAGAACGAGCTCCACTACCACCATGCCGAAAAGGAGATCCTCGCTCTACTGCGGATCCTGTCGATCAACTTCAACATGCTGGCCGGCCACCACTTGCGGGTACACACAAGGTCGAGTACGATTAATTGGCTCTTCAAGACCAAGTCTCTGCAGGGACGTCTCGCCCAGTGGGCAGCGCTACTTTCACCATGGAGTCTCGAGATTGTCAAAATCGCAACGGCTGAGACCGAGGTCCTGGGGGCGTTGACCGCCAGCGTGGCACCGCCGGAATTCACCGACGAGATCCTGGCATCCATCCGCCCGGAAAAGGTCGGACGTTCCAGGATCCAAGCTCCCGTGCCACATATCCCCCCACAGGGGAGCGAGGTCGTGGTCAGTTTCGATGGTTCTGCCTCACCGAAGCGAGGTGATAGTTCCTGTGCAGCAATTGTGTGGTCCCTCGAAGATTGGAGTGTTATCAAGGCCGCCGGCAGGTTCTTGGAGGGTGTGAGCGTCAATGAGGCTGAATACAATGGGGTAGCCCTCGCACTCACCCTCGCAAAAGTCACGGGGGCCGACCACGTACTTGTGATCGGCGATTCCTATCTGGCAATTCGCCAGCTACGTGGCGAGATCGAATGCCGGGCGGATCCGCTAAGGCTACTCAAAGCTGAGGTCGAGCACATCGCCGAGACGTTCAAGTCCGTACAGTACCTCCATGTGAAACGATCGTTCAATCAAGCAGCCGATATGCTCGCTACTCGCGTGGTTCAGTCTCGAGCTGATGTTCAGGAAGCGAATGCAGACCTTGTGGAGAATCTGGTCAAGCTAAATGGTTTACGACCGGTTGTGGATGAGTTACGGGGAACGCCAGACGACACAGGTGAAGACCCCGACGGAGCAAAAGTCCAAGCTACGGCGCCGAACGTTCTTGCTGTCCGGACTCGATCACGAGCTCTCGAACATCCGCAACGTTCAGAACAGGCCAAAGTGCCGGATCCAGACGCGGGAAACCAAGTTGCGGGGAACAGAGAATCAGGTCAGCTCGGTGCAGTCGCGGATTGTATCGACGATGCACACACCCCGACGACCGCGTCGGGCGCTCCCGACGCTGTTCGGGATGTGCCCGYTTCGGGTGGAGCCGAAGGGGTTGACGTGGGCACTGAATTGGGCATTCAGGCCGAAAGGTGGAGACGTGTAGGCGCGGCGCAAGACGAAGAAGCATGGATGTGGAATCTAAAGTGCTTCCTTAAGGGCGACGTTGCTGRGCTTCCCCTGGACCAAGTGGAAGCCTGTTCCAAGGTAGCGAACATGTTCGAAGTGGACRYGCATRGCGTTCTACGGCATTTGAGCAATGGAACGCGACCGGATCCAGATGGGATCCAAGACTTACAGGCCCGTGTGGTGCTCCCCACCACCCTTCATGAAGAAGTGTTATCACACTACCATGCTAGCCTCGATGGATGCCACCAAGGGGTGACAAGGACTTTCGCCCGTCTACGCAAGACGTTCTATTGGCGTGGTTTGCTCAGCAGCGTTCAAGCGTTCGTGGCTGGATGTCCAGATTGTATGACCGGCAAGGGAGTCCCTCGGATCCAGGCACAGTCACCTGGGAACATCGTGGCTACGAGACCTTTCCAAGTCGTGGCCATGGACTTTATTCCAGCACTCCCWGTCTCCTATAACGGCAACKCAGAACTGCTCGTGTTCGTTGACCTGTTTWGCGGGTTTACCATCCTCAAAGCGACCCACTCACGTAGTGCTGCCAACGTTGCATCCGTGTATGAAGAAGCCGTATATCGGAGGTTCGGTGCGAGTGAAGCCCTCCGGCGCGATCGAGAGGCAGGTTTTGTCTCCTCGTTCTTCCGTGAATTCAATGAGATCATGGGGCAGCGTCAACGGGCGACGCTCGCTTACCGCCCACAGGCCAACGGTGCTGCAGAGAGAAAAGTCCAGACTGTGACACGAGCGCTCAAGATGTACGTGTCCGACCCAGAACAAAGGGATTGGGATGCGTACGCCGAGCGCCTGGCGTTTGGGCTCAACACCGCGGTTGACGGCACTCGACAGGACACGCCATTCTACCTTGTCCACGGGGGGACCCGCGAACCACGTTGGAAGCGATGCTGCCCACTGAATCGGATGGGCCCGGCAATACTGAAGCATGGCGGTGGCGAGCGGCGATCCAGAGGTCCTACACATATGCGCGCTGCGAAGCAGCAAAGCTGGTGAAGAAAGCTGTGGATCAGCGAGCTGAAGCAGCCAACGCGCGGGCGACACCGGAACCAGGCATCGAAGCTGGATCCAGGGTGTGGCTATACCTTGACCGAGTCAAGGAAGGCTGCGTCAAAAAGCTGGCGCATAAGTGCCATGGACCCTTTAGAGTCAGCGAGATGGTGGGCGAACATGCTTGCCGACTGGCTGTGGAAGGGTCGGGATACAGGATCCATCCGGTGGTACACTTATCCAAGCTCAAGCTGTGCAAACCAGACTACGAGCGGCCAAGTACCCAGCTGAGGGTGCGGGACGAAGCACGCTTCGACTTCGACGAAGCCCTCTTACCCGAGGATAGCTGGGAGCCAGATGAGGATCAGGGTGAATACGAAGTCACCCGGATCCTAGACATGCGCATTTACAGGCCGACTCGCTATGGGCGCAAGAGGCGGCAATACTTAGTGGAGTGGCGCCAGGCTGGATCCACGCCGAGCTGGGAAGACGAGGGTAACCTCACCTGTGGTGCTCTATTGTACGACTTCCACAGGAGCAACAGGGCTCGCCATCGTCTACAAGCCATGGCCGAGGAAGGCGACCCACGGTAACGTGCTCGTGGCCAGGATCCAACAACGAAGGAGCAATGGCAAATGAACGAGCAAACATGGCAACATGTATTGAACGGGCTTAGAATGGATCATGGACTACAACACGATTAGAGCCACACCATCGTCCAAGTACGGCTTCAGGCCAGGCTCGGTGCGGAGCGGATGCTTGGCGGCGTGATAGAGATAGTAGTCTCGACTTGGATCTGCTTCGCGCAGTTCCGCGAGCTGGCGGGCCATCTCCTCCTTCGTGAGCAAGGTCTTGTCATCGCTCCACGTGGGGACCCACGGGATCGCCGGCGGATGGAAGTGGAAGCAAGGATCGAGCAGGATCCATCACGTCGTCTTCTTCGCCTTCACCAGGCGACGGACCGCTGCCAGCAGGGGCTCCTGACGTCGAAGACGATGACTGTAGCGGCATTTGCGCGCCTTGTGATATTCGACGTCATCAACCAAAATCGTATGGGTCCGCGCCCACAAAGATCGGACGAACTCAGTGCCCGTTCCGCTGCGGCCAAATCGGTATGACGTGAGAAGCTCACGTAGGTGCCGGAAGTCGTCGTGCCCGGGGTCCCAGAGCACTGGTTCAGGCATCAAGGCCGCGTATTCCATCCAAGGCGCCAACCGGTCTAACTCTCTCAGCTCCATCGACTTCCAACGGCGGGAGGTACTCGGGAAGCTACAGACGGTCGGCGCGTGCGGGAAGAAGGATCTGGGAGGAAGCAGGTCCAGGGCGCCCCAATCCGGGGTCTTCGGCTCGCGGACACCTCGCAGGATCTCCAGGGCCACCTTGGAGAGATGACCCCACGGGACCATGTACTCGTGGGGGCCTTGGGCGGGCGCGCTTGGGGTGTAAGAGACGCTCGGGGCCTTGCCCACGACGGGTTTGCTGCTGGGGCCTACGCGCTGCGCCGCTGGATCGAGACTTAGGGTCTTGGCGCGTTTGGCTGGGGAGGTGGTCTGAGTTCTGGCCGGACGCTTCGGTCGGCGTTTGGAGTTGGCCGTCGTCGTCGGACGAGTCGTCCCCACCACCTCGAAGTCGGAATTTTTGCCTCCGTCTGCCCTGCTCCCTTCGGATCCACCGCCGCTGAGCCGGAGGTCAGCGGCGAAGCCGTCCGCATCGTCCGAAACAGCACCGCTGTTTTCGGACTCCCCGATGTGATGCGCCGCGGTCGGTTTGGGCTCTCTGGAAGCTGGGACAACGGACCCGGTGGCTGGTTGATCGCTTTGACGAGCTAGAGCGGGTGTGGCTGCCGCGCTCTTATTCTCCAGCTGCGATATCGCATGAACGATGAGTGGATCCGGACCGGCGTTTGGCTTTGGCGCGCGCGCTTCCGAGGACGTGTACCCCTTCGCGGGTACGGACTGGATCTCGGTTCGACGAACGAGAGGGCTAGCCGACGTTGGCGTCCCGAGTTCGCGCGGATCGGCTGGCAACAGCACTTGGACGGCAGCCCGGATCTGCCGGCAGTGCTTCCGCTCGTCAGCAAGGCTGCCGAACTCGGCCTGCGATACGGCACACTCAGGGCGCTTCTCGGCTTCGACTATCTGGGTCCGCAACACCGAGAGTTCCTGCTTCTGGATCTTGATCAACTGACGAGCGTCGGCCAGCTCCCGATTGCGTTCCAAGAGGTTGTTCTCGAGGATCCTGCACGACAAGCCGAGGTTATGAAGCTTGTCGAACACGGTTACGCTGGGAACGTACTTTTCGGTTCTGGTACGATCGCTGCGGAGAGTGGCGAGTTGCCTTCGGAGCTCGCTGATCTGTGCTTCGCGATCTTCGGCCTTCTTCGCTGCAGCCTCGCTCTCGGCTCGCAGACGCTGATTGTGACCAGTCAGGCTGGTAATCTTCTGCCGCAATGAAACCAGGCCACGCTCGCGGGACGCGGCTTGATCACGGGACGATTCGAGACTTTCCTTCAAGCGAGCCCGCTCTTCGGCCCATTTGGCTTTACGCGCTTGGTACCGCTCCTGGTATCGCCTGGCTTCCTTTCTTGCCTTAGTGATCGCCGTGCGCAAGTCCGCCAGCTCTCTGCGGGTGGTGAACAGATCCGCCCGGAGACTTGCGCGGTCGTCCTCACCCTCGGCGGCGTGCCCGGCGTTCGATATTGGATAGCCGCCGCAGCCCCCGCAGCAGCTCACCAACGCGCGGGATCCACTCACGGCTCCAGCGTTCCGCGTTGGCGGCTCGCTCCAGGCTTGCCCGGACAGCTGCAGCGGCTATCGGCGGTTCGACGACGAAGGCAATGTCCCCAACGAATTGCATCGATGGGCCAGGGCCGTCGTCACTGCGGTCTTCGTCAAGGCATGTTTGCCACTCACCAAGGCGGATAGAGAATCCAGGCTCGGCTCGAGCGGATCCCGCAAGTGGGAAGCACCAGGAGGCATGCGACATGGCGCAGGTGACGACAGAAGAATATCCTGACACGATCTGATGCGTGTGTGGATCGAAGAGAAGATCGAGAGGATGCTCAGAACAGCCTCATGTTCCAAGGCTGGCGGCTAACCAAGTGGATTCAACTGCGGAGAGCATGGAGAGCTCTGACGCCTTCCATGCTGCCAAGCATTGATCAAACAGGCAAGGTTCACTGCTACCAATCAGATGAGACCAAGTGTTGGGTGGAGACGATGAACGAAGTAGGCGGATCCAGTGCCGTCGCAGCACCAGCTACAGCGGTTGGAGCTGACTCCATCGTCATTGGCGGGGTGTACATGTCAGGGTTGCTGTGGAAGGGTTCTCGAGTGCTACGTGGATGAAGAACAGAGCATCGCATTGACATCTGTGCGGTTGTTGCAAGGCGGAAGCACAGGGCTGCTTGTTGCTGGCATCTTCCTGTGCTCGAGCGGTATCGGTGCATCGAGTAGGTGCTGGTAAGCGTGGCCACTGCGGTGGCGAAGCGAGGGACTTGGTGGCCTGCGTCGGCGTGATCGTCAGGTGCAGATCACCAGCAGACGCAACGCTGATGCACCAGTTGGATCCGGGTCAGCGGGAACAGTCTAACTTGGGTGAGGCTGGTTCCTGGTGGTTATATGTTTCTCTGCATGTTTTAGATAAGTAGGATTNAGAGAATCCAGGCTCGGCTCGAGCGGATCCCGCAAGTGGGAAGCACCAGGAGGCATGCGACATGGCGCAGGTGACGACAGAAGAATATCCTGACACGATCTGATGCGTGTGTGGATCGAAGAGAAGATCGAGAGGATGCTCAGAACAGCCTCATGTTCCAAGGCTGGCGGCTAACCAAGTGGATTCAACTGCGGAGAGCATGGAGAGCTCTGACGCCTTCCATGCTGCCAAGCATTGATCAAACAGGCAAGGTTCACTGCTACCAATCAGATGAGACCAAGTGTTGGGTGGAGACGATGAACGAAGTAGGCGGATCCAGTGCCGTCGCAGCACCAGCTACAGCRGTTGGAGCTGACTCCATCGTCATTGGCRGGGTGTACATGTCAGGGTTGCTGTGGAAGGGTTCTCGAGTGCTACGTGGATGAAGAACAGWGCMTCGCATTGACMTCTGTGCGGTTGYTGCAAGGCGGAAGCACAGGGCTGCTTGTTGCTGGCATCTTCCTGTGCTCGAGCGGTATCGGTGCATCGAGTAGGTGCTGGTAAGCGTGGCCACTGCGGTGGCGAAGCGAGGGACTTGGTGGCCTGCGTCGGCGTGATCGTCAGGTGCAGATCACCAGCAGACGCAATGCTGATGCACGAGCATGAGTGCAGGAGGTGTGAGACTCCCACACTGGATCCAGCCGCGTGCAGCTGTCAAGAAGAGTGCGAGTAGTGCGGTGTGCGGGCATGTCATCACGATGCTAATGGTCCCAGCAGGTTGCGGGAGATGTTGGGCGAGAGGGTGTGGCACCGGCCGACTGAATCCAGTTGGATCCGGGTCAGCGGGAACAGTCTAACTTGGGTGAGGCTGGTTCCTGGTGGTTATATGTTTCTCTGCATGTTTTAGATAAGTAGGATTATATTAGTAGGTATATTAGYGCGYCGACGGCTCSGAGCCGTCGGCGGTTGCATTKGTAGCAAAGCTAACCACCGKGCGACCGGTGGAGAATAACAGTCCGAGTTTTGCTTTGTCCTGCACAAGCGCCGCGCCTGCGAGGGAAGTGTTTTGGCCCCGCCGCGCCGCGCGTGCAAGGTAAGCTCTAGAGCGTGCCGCCGTGAGGAACGTGTTTTGGCCCCACCGCGGACACAGCTTCTGACACCCGGCCTCACAACCCGGGTGCCGCTCGAGGCTCACGCAAGTCACTGCATCCTCTAGGGGGGCCGCGCGTGCAAGGTAAGCTCTAGAGCGTGCCGCCGTGAGGGACGTGTTTTGGCCCCACCGCGGACACAGCTTCTGACACCCGGCTTCACAACCCGGGTGCCGCTCGAGGCTCACTCAAGTCACTGCATCCTCTAGGAGGGTGCGTGGGTCTCCGAGCCCACCGTAAGAATTGGACATTGCGTGTGCGTATATACGTGCACTACGAAGAGGAACCAGCGTGGATCCAGTCACAGGGATCCCGCTGCAAGCGAAGTTCTACCCTAAAAGTTACGCCAACATTGCTAGCGGCCGAAGACCATCCGTCCGTTAGAGCTGAAGACCCAGAGGATCCAAGTAGCCGAAGACCATCCGTCTGCTCCTCCAGGTCCAAGCACCCCACTTCAACCAGTCAACCTAGCGTCGATGAACACCAGGCGTCAGTCTGAGGAGCCAAGCACTGAGGACCCGCGCACGTTCAAGATGTCGAAGACCAAGAAGAAGGCCCAAGACGCCGAAGAACGTGCCGGTTTTGTGGCAGAGAGCGGCTTAGTCCTCACAGACAAGGCCAGCCCTCCACCACAAACCTACTCGTCGCGGTTATGGTGTCCTCGCTGGGCGAAGACTGGGAACTCCTGGATCAGCGCTGCGTGGAGGGCCGGATCAGCATAACGGGATGCTTTCGGAGGTCGTACAAGTAGTAGTCGCGGCTGGGATCGACCACACGTAGGTCGGCCAGCTGGGTGCAGATGGCATCCTCGGTGAGCGGCTCGCAGGCGAGACGATCCGGAGACCATGGCGTCGCAGGTGGATGGAACAAGAAGCAGGGGTCCAACAAGAGACGCCACGACGCAAAGCCCATGGCCGATAGCGAAAACACTTCGTGGATGATGGGCTCTAGTTTTTGGACCCTGTGACCGTATCGATTCTTGCGCGCACGGTGGTAGGCCTCGTGGGTCACCAGCACCATGTGGGTCCGCTCCCATAGAGGCCGCATCATGCCCCCTCCTCCCGCTGGATCCTCCTTGGACGGCTTCATCCCGCGGTATTGCTCGCGGAGCGAAGTTAAGGTGCGGAATTCGGGCTCGGTGGGGTCCCATAGCACCGGATCTGGCCAACGGGAGATGTAGTCATCCCAGGGACGGATCCGCTCGAGGATTGCCAGCTCGCCATTTCTCCAGCGTCGGGCCTCAAGAGAGAAGCTGCATGTGGCTGGGGCAGTCCGGAAGAAGGACCGTGGAGGGAGGATGTCCATCGCACCCCAATCTTGGATCTTCGCGAGATTGCCCGTACGAAGCACAGTCAACGCGCGCTGGGTCAACCCACCCCAAGGGAACATGAACTCATGGCGCTCGGCGAGCGTGGTGTCGAACTTCGGCGGGGGTCGAGGACAGAAGGGTTTGCCGCCTGGGCCAAGTCGGCAAAGAGTCGCAGCTTGACCTTGGGGGCGCCGCGTCGGGGGCGGTTGTCCCTAGCATCCGCGGGTCGAGGAAGAGGCGCCCGCTTGCGTGAGGAACCGGAAGAGTGCAACGTGGGTTTGGACACGTGGATGATCTCAACAGCAAAGTCGTCGTCACTACAGATCGCGGTGTCGAAGCTCATAGATGGCTCTTCCGACTCGAGATGTGAACCATCGGCAACCTCCGCATCCCCATCGACGACTCCGATGTCTCTTTCCGGTAAGGAGGAGCTCGCTCCTCCATCAACCTCGTCTTGCTGGAAGTAGCTTGCTCGGACGCCGCATCTAGTCGTTGCCACGGTCTCTGAAGGGGGGCCACGGGGATGTCTGTCCGGGGCGCTAGCGAGCTCGGGGCGCCGTCCGAAGGTTGCGAACCAGGATTGACCGTCGAAGAGGGGGGCGGAGCTTCAGCGGTTGCACCGACGTCGCACACTGGGAGGGTTAACTGCGGAATTGGTGACGAGGAGGGCGTTTGGGTGGCTTCTTGCACGCTGACGCCGGAGTCTACGGGCGTCGGGGCACAAGCAGGAGATGCAAGCTTTGGCACCTGGGCAGGGGGATCCGCCGATGCCTGACTTGCGACGAGAGGAACTGCGTTTCCCAGGCTGACGTCATCGACGTCGACGTCGTTGGTACCAGCTGGGAGGGCAGCGGACTACGCTTGGAAAGAGCGGAGGAATTGCCGGCAAGTCTGGAGCTGCTCCAGGCAGCGACGAGGGATGATAGTGCAGTCTGCAGGAACTGGAGGCCGCTCGCGGAGGGCCCTCACCTCCGCCCGGAGYTCGGCGATCGTGGCGTCGCGCTCCGCCAGTGTTGTCCGGGCGGATTCAGCCGCCTCGCTTGGTCGCGGCGCAAGCGTTCAATAGCCCTACAAGAAGAAGGTGTGAATGAAGAACATGGATCTAGCACATCCATATCAACGTACGAGGTGGCCTGGGCCTTGGCGTCCAACCGCATTCTTCGCGCTGTCTCCGTGTGCTGCCCGAAGAGCTCCGTCGCATTTGGCATCAGGATTTTCCTTCGTGGTTTGCTGGTAGATGACACACTCATCACATACGTTGCTTCAAGGTGATGCAATCTGGATTTTGTGGCAGCGCTTGCTCATTTCAGTAGCAAACAAGTGTTGAAGTAGCCAACGGAAGGTAGGTCGCCGATATCACGCACCATTTCGCCATATACGGCTCTCCAAGTGAGGTTTGTTCGTAGCAGCGTATACATCCGTGGCGACGTGCAGCGCACAGTCTTGCCGTTCACCAACGTTTGGCGACGAACGCGAATCGCTACCTGAGACCCAACCAATTTTGCAAACGCTTTAAACCACGCCACAATTTCCGACCAGTCCACCTTGGCGGCGTGCTTGTTGCGTATATTTCCGTTCGCCTCGGCCTCAGCGTGTCCTTCGGCGACGCGCACTTGATGTCACTGGGCTGTCTTCTTCGTGATGCCATATATCGCTGGAAAAGCTGCCCGACAAACCACACCTGTCACGGGCCTGGACCGTGACGCGAGGAGGCACGGCGGAAGCGTCGAGACGTGCGTGGAGCACGTCACTGCGGGACCGGAGACTGGTTCCAGGCAAAATTAACTCTATGTATCTGTTTATATCTACTGTGGGTCGTTCCAGTGAACGACCCCWATTGAGGACTCTTGATCATTGGCTGTAGACGACTCCGAGTATCGGCCAATGAGGAGTCGATACGCGCGTCGGGTTTCCGCCAATCGGAAACGCGC
>NSDO01000019.1:282470-294742 GCA_002286825.1 Lagenidium giganteum
AGGTGTTCTGCAGCGCAGACTTGAAAACTTCGAGGGTCGGGAAGCATTCCCGATCCGCAACCTTGCAACCGAACGCCCATGACCGAGCCTTCCCGGTCAGCATAGACATCGCGAAGATGACTTTCTGTTGAGCGTCGGAGATCTGACGCGCGGAGATCGCTTCGTCGATCTCACAGAACCACCGGCGGAGGCGCGTGCGTTCGTCGCCCGCATACTTCGAGACCTCGATCTCGAGCGGGGTCACGCGCGGTGTTGCCGAGAGCACGGGAGTCGTCAGCATTGCGGCACGTGCTTCGGCGAGTTCACGAACCATGAACTCCTGTGCGGCGAGGCGCTGCATGTCAGCGTCCCCCACTCCTCAGAACGGTCTTGACGACCGTGTCTCCGGCCTTGTCGGCCATCCGGCCCAAAGCTTCCCACTCGAACTGGGTTAGCTGAGGGAAGTGCTCATGACTGAGCACGCGCAGGTCAAAGTCGAGATCGCTCATCTTGACTTGGACTTGGTCGTGTGGACGGACTACGAAGTGCTACCAGGTGTCACGGGCCTGGACCGTGACGCGACGAGGCGCGGAGGAAGCGTCGAGACGTGCGTGGAGCACGTCACTGCGGGACCGGAGACTGGTTCCAGGCAAAATTAACTCTATGTATCTGTTTATATCTACCGTGGGTCGTTCCAGTGAACGACCCCAATTGAGGACTCTTGATCATTGGCTGTAGACGACTCCGAGTATCGGCCAATGAGGAGTCGATACGCGCGTCGGGTTTCCGCCAATCGGAAACGCGCAGTACCAAATATGCAATAATTATCTACCAATATGTACTGGGACAGGGGGCCCATTACAACACCGACGTACGAAACACAATATGCAAAACGTATGCGCCTGACCACAGGTTGGTGCATGTCATCAGTTTCGTGAGCATCGCGCTTACGCTTGGACTTGTCCGGCAAAGATGACATAACAGCAATCGCGGTACGCATGCGGGTGCGCATCTCCGCTTTGCTCATGTGCATCAGCGATGTCCCCGCAGTGGAAACAAAGCGCGCCTTGCCGGCTACACACTTGTCATTAAATTGATCGGCCTGCAGAACAGCTTGCACACGCTCATCTATCACATATGAGGTGATGGCGGAGGCACTGACATTGCTGGATGGAGTCCGAGTCATCAGGATAGGACTCTTCTTCTGAAGATGACTCTTCATTGTCGGAAGCACCTTGCGATTCCTCCACAACATCAGCGTCGCGCTCGTCACCCATTGTTGGAGAGGTTCTTCATTGGTTCTCCGTGCGACTCTGACACTTCGGAAATATTGGTATTTTACGAATCCCGGTTATGTGCGATTATTGGATTTTCTCAATTAAGGGATCAGATTGGCAACGGTTTCTCACACAACAGATAAATTGTCAGACTCAGATTGTGTGCATTGGTTGGTTGCAACCCGGGGCCTCTATCTGTACTAAATACTGTATCTCGCCAAAATTGCTGATTTGCAGACACTGCTGAAGCAACGTACTGTATGTTTCTTGTAAAAATCAATGCATATTTATTGCAGTACTGTTCGTTTCACTAGGTG
Organism: Lagenidium giganteum; assembly: GCA_002286825.1. Taxonomy (NCBI): domain Eukaryota; phylum Oomycota; class Peronosporomycetes; order Pythiales; family Pythiaceae; genus Lagenidium; species Lagenidium giganteum. The sequence goes on from NSDO01000019.1 coordinate 284,044, forward strand.
ACTAACATAAACCAAGACACCGAGCTTTTACCATGCTCTGTCGACACATTGTCCCTCCAAATCGACCTTAACCCATTGGCACTGCGGCATACGCTTGCACAACTTCTTCGTCAGTCCAACGCAAAGAGAAGCTGGAGGTGTTGGAGCCTTGGTTGGACGACTGGTACGCGTCGGCCAAGGCTTGGCAGTTGGTGTGATAACAGGTGGCTCTGGTGTTGGCTTTGGTGTCGCAGGTGTTGGGGCTGGCTTTGGAGCAGGAGTTGGCTGTGGGGCAGATGTTGGCTGACCAGCGCCACCGGCAACCATGTTCTTGAAGCTGATACCGCTATCCTTGAAGTCTGCGAGCAGCTTCTCAACATTGATGGCGGTGTTTTCGCAGCCTCCACAATGATGCAAGGCCACAACAGTGTTGTCGTCGGCAGAGATGACTGGGGAACCAGAAGATCCGCCCTGGGTGTCAGCCATGTAGCCCACTTGCTCCGAACCGCAGCTAGAGATGGCCGTCAGGTTAGTGACCCGGGCGAATGACCCATCGTCAAGGACGCTCGCAATACGCTTGGCCCAGCCGAGAGGGTGCTGAGGGATGTAGATCTGTTCACCAAGAGCTGGACCGTGCGATCGCAATTGGAGGTAGCCGTACTTGGTCACGTCAAGGCCTTCCAACTTGACCAAAGCCCAATCGTGTTCCTTGTGGTTGGCAATGAACGTGGCCTTCTTGGCAACCACCGTCCCAGGGCATCCCATTTGCTTTTCACACCTATCGTTGCAATCCTTGCCTTCGGCCGTGAAGTCGAAGTCGATCTGGTCGGCGTCAGAAGCCTGCGTGATGCAGTGATGGTTGGTGATCAAATGACCTTCGCTGCCGACGAGCCAGCCTGTGCACATGCTGTCACCACCAATCAGCAGACGAGCAACAGCATTGGAGCGAGTGTAAGCAAGTGGAACACCGTTTGCGTCCGAGCCACTGATGAAGCACTTGCTGGGCTTGGAGTTATCTTTACCGCAGATACTTTCTTGGAAATCGTTGGTGATACCGCGAGCAAAACTGTCAATCTTGTAGCCGAATTCACCGGACGCGTCGGTGCTGGTGGCACGATATTCAATCACGGCCTTGCCACCAGGAATAAACGAAGCGTGGAAGCCACCGCTCTTGCCACGATCAGCCCGACCCAGCTTCGTATACTCGTACGAGGTGGAGCCATCTGGTGAGCGAACGACGACAACGTCGCCTTCCGCCAGGTTAAACTCAGAGAAGTGCACCGCGATGTAGCTGGCACCTGGGTACGAGATGACGTCCTGACGCGAAGCACCAGCCTTGGCGTCCAGCGTGAACGATTCGTGCGTTCCGACTTGGATAGCTCCCGAGGCGTCCGATAGCGCCGCGGCAGTGGCGAGAAGTCCAACAATGGCAAGCTTCTTGAAGATCGAAGTGAAGACCATGATGATGGGGATTGCTTGGCTTGGTTTGACTTAGTGGTGTGCCGACGCAGGCAAGTTTGAGAATGAGGTCTGTAGCGGGCGGCCACGACAACGGGCTCCAGCGAGATCGATCGATCGCGATCGCGGACCGGCCTCAGTCTCTGGCCAAGGGTGAGCATCTAGAGTGAGATGAGTGCGTGAGCTCGATTTGAAGACACAGACCCACTGCAACGACAGCGAAAGGGACGCTCCGGATCGTTTGCGCACTCGGTGGTGCTACAGCCCAGTGTGGACTGGGCAGATGGGGATGGTTCAAAGAGACCTGCTACAATTGGTTAAAGTACCATTATACGGTATATTTCAGCAGTGATAACATTAGAATTCAAGTGGGGTTGTAAATAACCAATATCTCTGATGATCGTTACTGCTGTCAGTCGACGGCCTGCGCTTGGAACGTTGAGGTGGCGAAATCCATCACGGATGTGTTGCGCAAGCAGCACCAGCGCCGAAGATTGAGTGGCACGTTCGCGGTCTCTCCCTCAGAGTTGCCAAGCAGTGAGAACATCCGATCGGACAGAGAACACCCGAAACTCACAGTCTGCTACGCATGATGTGATCAACTTGGCCATCTCTTGGTTCTCACACACACACACGCCCACGTATTGATTCTTCACATGTGCTGCGAGTCGCAGCACATCAAGTCGTGTGAGAAGATTCGAAACGTGGCGCGTGTGTGAGAACCAAGAGATGGTCGAGTTGATCACATCATGCGTTGCAAAAATGGTCTCGCGTTAGCCCTGAGGTGTCCGAGAACTGGTTCTGCATGAGCCTTTTGCCTTGCTGACACGGTACATAGGACCCAGCAGCAACCACGGCCGCCAGGCCGCACCGCTCAGCGGAGTGAGCACGGTCAATCGTCTCTGTGCAAGTGCACGCTGCATGCTTGGGGCTGTGGACTTCATAGTGTGAAGACGAAGACGTGCGCTGACCTGAGTACGCGCACAGCGCCAGTTCCATTGACCGGCCAGACTGTGGGCCCGTTTTAGTTGTCGTGGGGTGGTTTGGCGGTCCGATTGCTCCGGATCTTGTCCCCCGTGGGATGGAGAGAAAGCTCAGCAAAGCGACGACAATCGCACTCTCAGCTGTGCATTTAGCTCGACGTCACCGTCATCATCAGTTTGATGCCAAGTACCCTTCACTCGTCGACCAAGGGGAAACAAACAAACGGCACTATTGCTTGATTAATGCACATTGGTTTGAGATCATTCCCCAGCGTACTAACAGTTAGCACATTACAGCGAGATACATTGCTTCATTTCTGCGTCCCAAGCACAAGTGGCGGACCACAGCGAACACTTTTTCTTCGTCTTCAAATCACCGCAGAACGAAACAGGAGCTTTCGACCCCGTAGGCACTGGCTTTGGCTTCGTGGTGGGGAGCTGTGCGGACGGTGTGAATGCTGGGGACGATGCCGGTGCAGGCATAGGCGCTGGAGGTTGCTGGGTTGGTCGTGGCTGCGATGTGGGGCTGCTGGCTCCACCAGCAACCATGTCCTTGATCACGATACCCTCCTTGGCAAAGTCTGCATGCAGCTTGTCCACATTCACGGCCGTGTTCTCGCAGCCACCGCAATGATGCAGCGCCACGACAGTGTTGTCGGCGACCGAGATGACAGGCGAGCCGGACGAACCTCCCTGAGTGTCGGCCATGTAGCCCACCTGCTCGACGCCGCAATCGCTGGTCGCATTAGTGCTTGTGACCGTCGCGGCCGCACCACCGTCAACGACGCTGGCGATGCGCTTGGCCCAGCCTGCTGGGTGCTGTGGGATGTAGATTTCTTCACCCACAAATGGACCGTGCGGGCGCAATTTGAGATATCCGAATGCGGAGAGATCGACATCCTCGATTTTGAGCAGAGCCCAATCGTGTTCGGCGTTGTTGGAGATGAACTTAGTCTTGGTGGCCACGACCTTGCCGGCGCAACCGAGCTGTACTTCACACTTGTCTTGGCAGGACTTGCTCTCAGCCGTGAAGTCGATGTCCACCCGAAGGGCCTGGTCACGCTTGCTAATACAATGCTGGTTGGTTATCAAGTGACCTTCGCTGCCAACGAGCCAGCCAGTGCACATGGACTCGCCTTCAATCAGCAAGCGAGCGACCGCCTTGGCACGCGTGTACGCCATGGGGCGCGAGGCCGCGTCCGCACCACTGAGGAAACACTTGGCGGGCTGCGAGTCATCCTTGCTACAGATGGTTTCCTGGAAGTTGCGAGCGATACCTCGTGCAAAGCCGTCGATCTTGAAGCCAAAACCATTCGTAGCTTCCGTGCCAGCAGCGCGATATTCGATGATGGCCGTGTTTCCCGGAACGAAAGTGGCGTGGAAGCTGCCAAGATCCGCACGACCACGCCCCGTGTACTCGTAGGAGACTGAGCTGTCTGGCGCACGGACGATGACGACGTCACCTTCGCCAAGGTTGAATTCGGAGAAATGCACAGCGATATAGCTGGCACCAGGGTGCGAGATCTCGTGCTGACGTGATGCACCAGCGGTGACATCAATTGCCAGCGGTTCGTGAACACCGACTCGCGTAGGTCCACGAGCAGCGGCCGAAGCCACCATCAGCATGCCAAAGGCGAGAACCTTCTTGAACGTGGACGTGAGCACCATAATGACGCGTGAGGAAGCCTGAAACTGGTTGTCGAAGTGCGTCGAAGCTGGAGAATTGGAAAGTGAGCATTGAGGAGACGATCGTAGCAGGCGGGTTCAAAAGGCATGGCGCGCAAGGAACGATATACACACACACCAAGCTGGGGATGACACCACCCAACAGGAAGTAGCTGGAAATCAAGATGACTTGGTGCCGCAATCTCGCCATCGTGATTGTTGCTGCAATGTGAGCGCTTGGTGGTCAACATCGCATTCTTTTGTGTTACATTTGGTGTCATACACAGGTTTGCCGGAATGGTTTGATGCGTACTTACGCGGAACTTGACTGGGTTGAACTCACCCAGCGCTGCAACTGGGTTTCAGCTGGTGGTTGCTTGATCAACTCAGATCGGTGTGTTGCAAACCGTCCAGTTGACCAGCATGTGCCATCACCAGGGCGACCTGCTCAAGCGCTTTGCCTTTGCGTTGATGTGTCAGCTCAATGTTTGCGCCATTGGATCGCCTTCTGTTGCACCAAATCGCATGAATTGTGGCCACGAGAATGGGAACTTGCGGCACTCACGCACCGCTATCTTGCCCTCGGACAGCTTCTTACCTTCCGCCAACTGTTCATCGCCAGCGCCAGAAGTCGTGCCCAACCAAAGCCGAGATCATGTTCAGCGATAAGACTGATAGCTTTCGGAAGACTTGACGGATCGGGTGGCCACTGCCTGGCAACCAGGTCTGCGGGCACAACGCAGGAACCGGTCTTGAATCGATAGCACCATCCACTCAACCATGCGTGCAGCTCCCGACCAGCCTGGAGCACCATTCATGTTCATCGCACCACCGTCGGTTCCCTCGCTGTGTGTTACACCAGCACTGTTGGCCACACTTCGTCCGTTTGCTTGTTGTGAACCGTCGGAGTGGACAGCCGCCTCCGCTTATGTGCGAGGGTGAAGATCTTCGTCGGAGGCGTAGTTCACGTCGCTACGATGCGAGGCTTGAAAATGTGTGCCCTTGTCTCTGTGCTTGCAGCATTGGCGATAAGCAGCACAGAGGCGGTTCGCATCGGCATTAACTGCACGGTGAGCAACAAGGATGTCCTCGCCACGGTGCTCAACGAGCCTAGGTGCCGACAAGACTTTGCATGCGTATACGAAGAAAAGACGAAGACTTGCCATCTGGATGAAGCCGACACTGTCTCCTTGGCAGATGGCTCCGAGAATGCCACGCAGCAGCCTGAGCTCGACCCACAACAGTGGTTGCTCACGACGGACGAGCTCACGCGTGCCCGTGGTGGTGTCGCCCGCAATGGCCTCCAAACCGATTCAGCAAAAAACAATGTGCAAGTGTTTGCCAGTTCGGACGAGTTCTTTACAAGCGCGTACGAGGCAATCGAAAGCGCTGGCCGCAGTAGCACCAAGGATCGTATTTATCTCGTCGGGTGGAGCATTGCTGATCTACCGTTTTTGCCATTAAACAGCTCCACCAACACTTCGGTGTGCCATGTCCTCCAAGCTGCTATCGAACGGGAGGTCGATGTGTACGCTCTGTACTGGACCAACATTAATAGCGGAGAACCCACACGGCTCAAGAAGATGCGAGATTGGATGAACGCGCTGACGCCTCCAAATGGCACAACCGCCCAGTTCCTCTTTGATGATCGCCTGCCGTATCTGCAGTCTTCGCATCATCAAAAGACCCTGGCTGTCAAAACAGGCAACGACTTGGTCGCATTTGTCGGTGGCGTGGACTTGACCGTGGACCGATGGGACACCCTGGAGCATGACCAAGCCAAAGTGCGCGCAGCGACTGGGATCAAGAGCGATTACGATGGATGGGTGGACGTACATGTTCGTATCCACGGCCCGGCCGCGTTAGATGTCGTCGCAAACGTGGAGCAGCGTTGGAACTCGATGGACCAAACGGGTAAGGCGCTGACCACTGACCTCGCAGACTTCCAGAATCCAGACTATTATGACATTGTGCCTTTACAAGCGACAACTATCACTGAATGGCCAACCACCGGCACTCATCACGTCCAGATCTTGCGCACATTTAGTTGCCAGTACGCCGGATACAAAGAATTTGCGCCACGCGGCGAAGTGTCGATTCTACAAGGATTTCTCAAGGCTATCGCCAATGCTCGCAATTTTATTTACATTGAAGACCAATACTTCATTATGGTTCCCGACTTGCAGAAAGCCTTGTTAGCAGCCCTACCTCGTATCCAGCGACTCATTGTGTTTGTGCAACGGGTGAGCACGCGCAACAACATCGCTGGCTACGGTCGCTACCAGCTCGACATGATCGGACCTCTTCAGCAATTTTTTCCCAACAAGGTGCAGGTGTATACGACCAAAGAAGCCCGTAACGTCTACATCCACTCCAAAACGATCATCATTGATGATGTCTTCGTGTCGGTTGGCTCGGCCAACTGGAATCTACGCAGCATGACTTCAGACTCCGAGATGGCTGCTTTGATTGTGGACTCAGTCCTTGTTCAATCGTCTGATAAAATCCAAGTCGCGAAGCTCGCTCACCACTTCCGCCTCAAAAAATTTCAAGAGAAGACAGGCATCGCGTACGAGGAGCTTGCACGGATGCCATTCATCGAGGCTGCCAATGCCCTGGATCATGCGGCTGCGGATAACTCGTCGCTAATCGAGCACCTTGTTCTTCAAAGCAAGGCGTTTTTCGACGTCTTCAACAACGATACCAAGCAATTCGTTGATCCAGATGATCGATGTGAGCGTGCTGCGTCGAATGCCGCAGTTCGTCAGGCCGCGCAGTTGATTCTTTCGTGTATCGTCAGCCTTTACTTCTTCTGACCTTCGACATATTATGTGTCTTCACAAATAACAGCAGTCGTGGTCGTGCATTGTGCATGTTGTCGCTTTGAATGCATAGAAACCATGATCATTGTATCTGAACGATCCGTTGACTTCTTGTTTTTATCGGTTGTCCGCACCGTTCATGATCGTGATATGCACCAAGATCAATTGCTGTTTGCAGCTGAGCGTCAAGCAACTCGTTTGCGTGAACGATACAAATTGGGTGGGGTCTGTGAAGTGGAAAAAGAGTCTCGCTGAGGCACGATCAGTAGCATTGATATTTGACAGACTAAGGGCCCAGAGTGCTCAACAAGACTTTTTCGAGGCCACGTGCTGATATCACAAGCTATTAACTACTTCGACAGGCGACATGTAAACGAATTTAAAACGCAATCAATGTCTACGTTGTAATGATGTCCATGTATACGGCACAGTTTAACCACATCACAGCTGCGTGGTTAACTAGTTGGCCTCGCACGTCTCCATGTCACTGTTCCATGAGCATGACCACCAGTCACACACCCACTTGCTCGGCAACGAGTCGCAGGACGACGAAGAATCGGGCGCTGGCTTTGGCGTTCGCTTCGGCTTTGGCTTTCGGGTGCGTGTTGGTTTGGGTGTTCGGGTGGGGCTGTGTGTTGGTGCAGGCGATGATGGTGACGGTGCTGGCCCTGGTGCAGGGCTGCTGGTCGGCTTGCTGGCGGGTGTCGATGACACGAAACCATTCTTAATGGTGATGCTGTTCTTGTTGAGGTCATCAATTATAAACTTGATGTTGACGGCCGTGTTTTCACAGCCACCGCAGTGGTGCAGAGCGATGACGGCGTTGTCGGTCGACGCAAGCACAGGCGAACCGGACGAGCCACTCTCCGTGTCGGCCTTGTAGCTAACCTCGTTGGTACCGCAGCTAGTGGACGCCGTGAGGTTGCTGACGATGGCTGGCTTGCCATCGTCGAGCACGCTGGCAATGCGCTTGGCCCAGCCCTGTGGGTGCTGCGAGATGTAGATCTGTTCGCCGAGCTGCGGACCGGCCTCACGCAGCTGCAGGTAGCCGTATTTGGATAGGTCGATACCTTCGATCTTGACGAGCGCCCAGTCATGTTCCTCGTTGTTCATAATGAACGTTGCCCACTCAGCGATGACTGTGCCCTTGCAGCCCAGCTGCTGCTGGCATTCGTCTGCGCACGACGCGCTTTCAGCAGCGAATTCAATGTCAACTTGGTCGGCCTGAGAGGCCTCAGTGATGCAGTGGTGGTTGGTGAACAAGTGGCCCTCGCTGCCCACGAGCCAGCCCGTGCACAACCCCTCACCGCCGATCAACAAACGCGCGATAGCTTGGCTACGTTGGTACGCGAGAGGCAGCGACGCTGACCACGGGTCTTCGTTGTAGCACTTTGCTGGCTTCGAGTCATCTTTGCGGCAGAGCGATTTTTCGGCACTGGTAACATTGAAACCGCGGGCGAAGCTGTCAATGGCGAAGCCAAAGCCGCTGGCTTCCTCGCCAGCACCGGTTGACACATAGTCGACGATGGCGGTCTCGCCAGGAATGAACGTGGCGTGGAAGCTACCGTTGAGGCCGTTGCCACGACCCGAGCCCGTGTACTCGTACGACACCAAACTACCAGGCGAGTGCACGATGACGCGGTCACCTTCTGGGATGTTGAACGAGGCGAAGTGGACTGCGACGTAGCTGGCGCCCGGGTACGAAATGGTTTCCTGGTGCGACTCGCCGGCTGGGACGACGACGTTGAGCGGCTCGTGCGTGCCCACCTTGGTGATGCCGGCGGCGGCGTTCACTGGCGCCAAGACGGTGACACAGGCAAGCGCGGCGACAAGCAGGGCGTTCTTGATGGAGACCATGGCTACTGAAGTGACGCAAGACGAGGTATGTGTGACCTCTGCGTGAGCATGGCGACTGGAGCGATGCAGGAGGACGAGCGACTTTTATTCGTAGCTGGCGTCGTGGATCATGTGAAGCTTGCTCACCTGTTCAGCGTTCTGTGGTTGGCCAGAGACTGGAGATCGGAGGCCACAGATGAGGAATCGCACGTGACAGCTGACAGCGGGTGTCATGTCAATCATGTCGTGCGACTTGCCATCGACCTGTCATGACTTGCTGTTGGATTAGTGCGCGCCCACATCAACACGTGCATCGAAGAGAGGCCTCCGACGACGCCACATCTACGGGGCAACAAGGTTCCCAAGTATCTATGAGGGAAGAGCGACTTGTTCAAGCCTGCGTGAGAAGAGATTTCTCTTTTCCGAGCGGATGTAGTTTGGCTTGACGGCGACAAAGTCCCCGCGACTGGAGCCACCAAACGCCGCACTGGATAAATCACAGTTGTGCCAGCTGACGTCAGTATGGCACCAATCCACACAGACGCAGCTGATGTGCTTGCTGGAATGAGATCACAACAACAGGTGATGTCAATGTACGAAGAACACGCAGCACGGTCGTCACCTGCTGCATTGATGGCTGCTGTGGACTTGTCATCGACCACAAGTGCGGGAATCGATCACGTCCGAACACCATGTCACCACGCGGAAAGCGACAACAATCACTTCTTGGGTGCGAGGTGTCTCTGTAAACAGTGGTCCTCATAGCCTCCAATGACCAGTGGCGAGTCGGCAGCTGGCAACGAAATCTTGCTCCTGGGCGCTTGGTGTCAGAACGGATGGCGCGGAAATTCTGTGACACGCGAAAACACATTAAATGCAACTTTTCACTCAGTTCTGTGTGAATTGAAGTATGTATTAATTAGTGGTCCTCGATTCTACTTAGTCGTTAAAAGATGATTGGTAGCAGCAGAAAAGGTTTGAACGGCGCACTGCTTGATCTCAAACAAAACGGAGACATCGATGACCAACTGTTCTTGCGTGTTGGAGCCAAAGTGTTGACGCGAGCTTGGCGAACGCGTGCACCAATGCATCACAGTCTCTCAAGCGCGACAAATCATTCAACTTGGAACAATCAACACGATATGTCGCTCCACGCACATACATCCCCCGCTCGACGAAATCCTTGCCCCCTGAGCTCGACGGTATGCCCCATCATACATTACAGGCTGAGTGGCATTCCATCGGTCGACCGAAAGACCGCATGTCACACTGCGGCAACCTGATGAACCAAGTCACCCGACCGCGTCGGCGTTCGGCAGCAAACGACGATCAAATGGTTCGAAAACTGCAATCAATATCTGCATTAGCATGATCTCTAGGTCTACCTACTGCACGGCTGACCAGGTCTCCACAAACCCGCACACACAACATCGCATCCATGCTCAGCTGCACGCTACGTAATGTCACACTCTCTAGTTGGCCCCGCACGTCYCCAGGTCGCTGTTCCACGAGCACGACCACAGGTCGCACATCCACTTGCTAGACAACAGGTCGCAGAACGATGGCTCTGGCGCTGGCTTTGGCGTTGGCTTGGGCTTTGGCGTGCGCGTTGGCTTGGCCGTTGGTTTGGCCGTTGGCTTGGCCGTTGGCTTGGGTGAATGGGTCGGCACTACCGACGATGGCGTCGGCACTGTCACTGGAGCAGGGCTGGTCGTTGGTTTGCTGGTCGGCTTGGACGACGCCAGGCCGTCCTTGATGGTGATCTTGTTCTTGTTGAGGTCGTCAATCACAAACTTGATGTTGACGGCCGTGTTCTCGCAGCCACCGCAGTGGTGTAGCGCGATGACGGCATTGTCGGTCGACGCCAGCACCGGCGAGCCGGACGAGCCGCCCTGCGTGTCGGCCATGTAGCCGACCTGGTTGGTGCCGCAGCTCGTGGACGCCGTGAGGTTGCTG
>NSDO01000019.1:320717-361687 GCA_002286825.1 Lagenidium giganteum
GCTGCTTCCACTTGAGCTGTCATCTCGACATCGGTCGTTGGCAGATTAGTCGGAGGCGTGAGCGTCGCGTGTTCCACGCGGTTTTCCGTCGGGACGACTTCCATGTCCACGTCGGTGTCTTCGACTGGAGCAGGGCGAAAGCGCAGCGCTTTGCCGATCATCTTCAGCGTTCGTGCGGCTTGCTGCGTGCGAGAGGCTTTGGGCTGCCCTTTCTGGGATTTTGGCCTCGACGTGCGTTCTGGCTTGGGCGCGCTGTGCTTCCTGGCAGAGAAACCCACTGTCTTGGGTTGGTTGGCCGCCTTACCAAGACGCCACGATGCCAATGCGAAGCCGCCTTGATCGATCCGTATCATCAAGCATAGCTGCCCCAAAGCCCAAACAACGTGGTCCATCCTCAAACGCACTTGAAGTGCGCTCGTCGGCCCCTTGGTCGACGACGACTGGGTCACCGCCATCTTCAGCCTCCGATTACCACCGTCCGTGCTTCAGAAGGTCCTCGGAAGCCTCCAGGTGCCCATTACCGACCCACCCGACATGACGCGGGATCACCTACAAGCAGTACGGTGGGCGGATGTGCATGTGATCCGGACCCACATCTGGCGACGGCGCTGGGGCGACGTGAACCAACGTACTCGCGGCGCTCGTACAGCGCAAACGACGCGCATTTCCGAGCTCACTAGCCAACGAGACCTGAATTTCCTCTTCGACATGCAGCCTCGGTTACTAGCTTGGATCTGCGACGGCTCACACCACACAGCTATTCGCGCGCTGCGCTCATTGAATTACGAAAGGTGCCACCTTTTAACCAAGCGCGCTCAGAACCCCTCTGCAGCCAGCAACCTGACAGACCCAAGCGACCGCCAGCCACCACGTCCTCCTCATGGCGGGTAGCCAAGCGGCGTGCTCCTGGCCCAGACATGCCGGTCACCTAACCTGTTATATATCCCTAGGCTAGCTACGTTACTGTAAACCAGCGTACGTACTAGACCCCAACAACAACAACAACAACAACAAATGCGACATCAGCTGTGATGCTACCGAATGCATGTACACATCAACTGTGACGGTGATTGCCAGCATCATTACGAACCGAATGCGCACTTTCGCTGCACGTATGATTCACCGGCTGTAAAAGGACACTGCGTTTGCAGACACTCGCTGTCGAGTTACGATTTCGGTGATATTTGGTTGCTAATGAGCGATATGCTGACACAAACTCGAAATGGTGTTGTCGATCAACCATATAACTACTGCCGTCATCAGCTTGAAGAGAATGGCACAGTAGGAATGCTGCGGAACTGCGACGCTTCATGACATTCCTTGGACGCGAGCAAGAGCTGTCAGAGGCTTCATTCACATCTGCTGCCCTTGCGAACATCGCACCGGCCGATATCGTCAGGTACTTCAACTGCAAGGCGTTTGGAACTGAGAATCCAGGCGAGACATGCAGGCCAACGAAGGCCCGGTCAAACACCCTCAAGTCGTGCAAAACGATGCTCAGCGCATTCATGCCCATGAAGAACATGCCATGGGATGAGATTCGCAAAGAAGGCAATCCAACACGATCTAGTGCCGTCAACATGGTCATCAAGCGTGTACAAAAGTTCGAGGTTCGACACCAAGGTGTAAGGTCTCAAGCAAGGCGTCAAGTCCAGTTTGAAGAATTTTTGAGTGTGTTGAGTGTCGTGCGAAAGGATGAACACACAATCGTCGCGAAATATCAACTACGTGCTGTTGTTGCGCTGCAGTGGCACCTCATCGGCCGCATCGATGATATGATGAAGCTGCAGTTTGAAAACTTGGCATTCAATCCGACACATCCGTTCACTCTGGTGCGATGGTCGAATAATGTGATGGAAGAACGCCAAGCCCCGCTGCAGTAGGAATTGGCTCGATGGACGATCGTCTGTGTGCTTTGCTGAACTTAGCAGTGTTGTTGTAGATGGAAGAGAACAACTTCCTTCACAGCTCGCCGTTTCTGTTTGGCAATGGAGTTGATGGTGATCGTGGTGTGCGCTCGATGCTGAACGTGGTGTTCAAGTCAACTGATTTTGCTCGCCAGCTGGACGGAAACTTGGAAACGCATAGTTTTCGAAAGGGCAGTACCTCATACTGTGCGCGAAATGGTATCCCAAAAGATTCGATTGAGATGCGTGGCCGATGGAAGGGGAATCGTAAATATGTTGACGTGTATATTGATGTGGAGTGACCTGTTCCAGATGCGCGAGCGGCATGCTGCTTGTGCGGTCCGAGTGGCGCCATCATGTAGAAGGCTGGTGATTATCCGTGGCTTACATCAATCACATTGCTCCGAATATTCCCAAGCTACTGCCCCCAGCAATTGCATCGATGCTGGCTTTGCCGTTGATCTGTGCTGCTATTCAGCAGTACGGTTGCAACGACGACACGTTCCACATCTTCCCGACACGCTGCGTGTGCGAGTACTGCGCACACTGCGAAGTGCCGGTGCAGGTGCAGACACCAATGAAATTCCTCAACTGGTCGATCGTGTTCCAATCGTTGTCTGTGGAATCGGTGGTGAGCTTCACTTCGCTGAGCGGGGCGTGAACGCATCGAGTACAGCGTCGCGTTTCAGTGAGTGGCGCTGCTGGCGTGATGGATGAGCTGGCCGCAATTGGAGCCATGGTTCTGACTCTCAAGCGGCGTCTAGAGGACGTGTCGTTGGCCCATGATCATCGAATGAGAGAGCTGATGAGTGAGGTGCAGCGCAGATTTCGACGTGTGAATGCGAACGTTAAGAGAATTGCTGCCCAGTGGGTTGTGCGTGAGGCGCATGATGACATGAGTGAAAATCGACCGACGACGTTGAGCAAGCGACCTACCGACCTGTACGCATTGTGGAAGTAATATGAGTTTGGGTGCGCTGGAAACAAGCCAGCAAAATTGTTCACCGCACGAGAAAGAGGAGGATGCAAGTTCACGTACTCGCTGCGGCTGAACTTCTGGAGATTGGTTGAAGCAATGACACGACGTGGTCACACGAGTGACATGGCCATTGATACTATCTACGCCACGTATGGTCGGTCCTTGGCAGTCACCGCCATTCTGCATGCCATGCTGGTGGTCATCGCTCGCTCACTTAATCCACTGCAATTTTATCCAATCAGAACACGGTTGTACGCTCCGTTTGAATCCTTGTCGAAACGTGCGTGGTCAAATCAGCAAATTTACGCCCAACAGAATGGCGCTGCTGGACTTCGGTTCTCCGTTGCTCCCTCATCACTTTCCATCTTGCCGACTCCACGTTCTCAGCACCTCAGTCGTTCACATTGTTCTTGGTAATATCAACCTCAATTCTGATCCAACTTCTCACCTCTTTCCTCCTATCATTCACACAGGTGTAACCAGCACTGAATTCGGTCTGGTCAACTCGACCACATGTTGTTTGGCTTCCCAATCGTAACTGATCCAACGTTGGGCTCGAACGTTCATCACGCCTACTATTACAAAACTTGATATTGATATAACGGAATCTAAAAGATGTCGACTTTGATTTCACAATCTTCTACTCCCCACCGTTTTCGGCAACGATACCGTACTGCTGACGTACGTCAACTTGGACCTTCTCATTCCCCGCACAAAATCCAACCCTCGCGTCAAACAAGTTACTACCAACAAGCTCAAACATGACTATTGAAGGGTTCCCCATCGACGACGTGTGAGCTTCTGCTGCAGCATTCACCGGCATAATAGGAGAAGTTGCAATATGTGTAGTGGTTGGAGTGGTGGCGAGCGAAAGGTGAGGTAGCAATTATTGCAACATGACACCTGTGTTCGTTGTTGTCATTTCGTGTGCAATTCAAGTCCACGGCCACGCTGAGCGAGGTGGACAAGTAATGCTGAATCACTGCATTGTCAACAACTGCTGATGCATGCTCGAAGATCATTTCCTGCATGGCTGCACCACTGTGTGTGAAGTTGACGTCTATTGTGTGTGTCTAATTAAAGATCCCTCCAATAGCTAAATATGAAAGTTACGTTGGCGTCGCGAGGCGCTGCGGGGGTTGACCATGGGTGGGTGACGCCGGCTCGCGAGGATGCGGGCCGCATGCGTCGTGGTCGGAGCCAAGGTGGGCTAGCACACTGGGCGGGAACGGTGTGTCCGTGCCGTCGTACTGGGCCGACGACTTGCTGTCCAGGGCAAGGTTTGCCGCTGCGTATGCCATCCTGTTGTGATTGCGTACGTGATGTCGCCAGTTGGTGCGGGGAAGTTGGTCGCCAAGAATGCGTGCGCGCTGGTACAGGACGTTAAGATGATGGTTCTGTGGGCTTCGGCGCGCAGTGATCTGGTCAATCACCAACTTGCTGTCTCCRATGACGAGGACGTCCGTGAGGCCACGCTCGCGCGCTGCCGTTAGTCCAAGGACTAGAGCGTGGTACTCGGCTCGGTTGTTTGTGGTGGCGCTCGCTTCAAACGTGTGCCYCACCCAGACGATGCTTGAACCTTCCGGTGTKCGTCGTGATAGGACCGCGCCGCTGCCGCCAATCCCCGGGTTGCCCCTGCTGCCTCCGTCAAAATGCAATAGCCACTGGCCCGTTGTTTCTTCGACCGCCTCTGCTGGCGGCTGCGCCGGCGCTTCTGGCATACGTAGGAGATCATACAGGCTCGCCGCAAGCGTCGATTGCCTGTGTTGCTCTAGGAAGAGTCGTTGTGTCGTCATCCAGCGTTGCCGAAGGTGTCGTCTGACGATGCTGCCGTCCCATTCGGTCTCCACTCGTCCGTGGTTCCATCCGGCCCGAGCTGTGGCGACCACGTCCATGACTTCGCTCGCCCAAACGTCTTGGAGGACGCCCTCCATGTCCCCTGTCAGATCGGGCTGCTCGGGGCAGTAGAGCCGGCTGCGCACCAATGGTTGTTGCCACCATTGCGGCGGGAAGGTGCTCATGTGCCAGCTGTACGCATCGTGCATCATCGCGTCAGGGGTGGCCCAGGCTCCGACTCGTTGCCAACGTTGATGCAGCAGGCGCCAGGCTTCTTTCGCCACTGCGCACGTTTGAAACGCATGCAGGCGGTCGCGGCTCATGCGTGCCGAGCAAGCCGCCATGGCTGCACCACTGTCAAAAGTACGATGTAACTTGCTCTTTAATTCCTTCTCACCAACGCTTGCGATTCGCTTTTCCTTGTGGTGTCCAACGCGTGGCTTTTCGCAACACTAGCTCTCGTCACTGTCAAAAGCCTCACCAACGGGCGCAAATGCACGCCACTTTTTCCCGCAACGTGAACACTCTTGCTTTGAGCGAGTGCAAGGTCTTGGATTGCGTGGAGAGCATCAGAAGCTGAGGGAAACGTCGACCCTTTCTTGATATCTCCGTTGCGCAAGGTGTTCCTCTATCTGGTGGCCCAGTTGCGTTGTGGTTGATGGCTCGACGTGAATCTCAGCATTTGTGACGTGTGTTTTGTTTGTTTACACAAGCCCTTCTTGACAACTGATAGATTCTAAACATTGATGTGACCACCACACATATTCAATACACATAATATGTTATTCAATGTGTGTAGTGGTCACAACAACTGATAGATTGTAAACATTGTTGTGACCACTAAAGTAGTGTACACATACTGAACAGTATTAGTGGTCACAGCAATGTTTACAATCGGTGTTATCAGTTGTCAAGAAGGGCTTGTTGAAATTGCAATTTGCAATTTCCCCTGCATAATACGTATGCATACAGTATATTTATTGGGGATTCAACAGAATATCTAGATATATATATATCGTGCTGGCGACGCTTGATGCTCGCCCATTGGAATGCACACACATTGGCGATGCAGACGTTGGCGTGAAGGTCCTGAGCACAATGAGAAGGACGCCGACCGCGATCTCTGAAGGTATTTGCCGAGCACAGCAAGGGTGCGCAGACGCCACTGCGGATGACTGAGCCTGCGCAGCGCAGGAGCGGAAGATGCTCTTCCGGGCGACCGCTGGCCTCACGCTGGACCAACAACGCACTGTGGCAACACAGCTGCATCACCAAGGGAATGACATCCTCATGGTATGGAGACACGGTGGCACAGCACGATGCAATGGCGATTGATGTGGCGGCGCTGGTGGTCGCTGATCGTGGACTGAACACACAGAAAATCCAGCAGATGAAGTCCAAGTCTAAGCGTCACAAAGCGCAAGTCAAAGCCAACACACTGAAGGCAATGCATCGCCAACATGATGGTAGTCAGCTAGTGCCTGGAGTGCTGACAGTGTGGTGTGTCTTGCTGCAGTACGATTGGCTCCATGAGCACTGTCACTTGAAGAAGCTGGAAGAGGTAGGCAACCGTTGGTGCCCACAGTCGATGCTGAGCTGATGAACTATCTGCTTGCAGACGTACTCAAAGGAACTGGAGGCTTTGCTGTTGCGGATGTACAATGACGCGTCGACGGGCGTTGTAACGCAACCCGGAAAGCGCGTATCGGATACGCTGGACGATAACCACACATTGCAAGGCAAGTGTCTGTCGACGAGCGTGGTCTCGGCGTCTGCGTCGCCCGAGTACGCAGCGGAATTGCACGAACTGCTGGAGCTCGCACAGAACCATCGTGTTGGACTCCTCCAGCAGATTTCGTCGGAACGAGACCAAAGGCTAGCGATGAAACAATTGCTGCAGAGCGTGTGTCAAGAGCACCGCAAAGGTGTCGTAGCGAGCAACAACCAGCGAGAGATTCACGTGAGAACGATGGCACTGGCGGTTCGGATGCATTTGGGCACTCACGACTGACCTCCATCGCAGGCAAGCATGCAGGAGTTGCTCTATGACGCAGTGATTGGTCATCAGATGGTTGAAGCCACGTTGGACGACGAGATCGATGCGTGCGAGAAAGACTACCAGACTTTGTACCAACACGTGATGGCTGCTTTGCGTGGTGGCTCCAAGAGTGACGACAAAAGCACTGACGTGGACCAGAAAGTAGTCGTGTTGTTGTCTGTTGTTGGTGCTCTGGACTGTCCCGACGAGATGCTGCGCTTCGAAATTGAGACAGAGTTTCGTGGGCTCTTCGACGAGCACAAGACTGACGTTGCTCGCTTGGAAGCTGAGTTCCATGCGTTGGCAGCTGCCGATGATGCTGCCGGAACACTAGAGGCAGCGCGATCCAAAACGGGCGGGTGGCCTGTCGCGGACGAAGACCGCTTCCTCAAGGTCCTCAAGGGCTTTGAGCGAAGGAAAGGCAGTCTGGTCAAACCAGAGCTGCTCTATGACCAGTGCCTCGCTGTGTTGCCGCACGTGACGAGCAAGGCGATCAAGTGCCACGTCAACTTTCATCAGCGACTGCGATTTTTCCAAGAGAAGTGTCGAGATCGGAACAAAGAATTAGAACGCAAGCTGCAGGAGCTAGAGGGCAGCGCTACGGAGCGCGTACGCAACGCAATTCAGCAGGATGCGGAGCGCAAGCAGCGTCAATCCGAGCTCGAGGCGTTGCAAGCAGCAAACGCTGAGCGCCACGTGCGAGTAGCCGAATGGAAAGACGCGAAGCAAGCACAAAAGCGAATCGCGCAGCAGCAACGGGAGATCGATGACATGGAGAAAGCCCAGCGATTGGCGGAGGACGAAATCCGTCGGAAGCGCAAGCACTTCGAGCAAAAGGCGCTGGTCGAGGAATATAAGTGCGTTGTGTCCACGCTCATGGTACAAACGGAACACTGACGTAGTTTTTTGACAGGAGAGACAAGCTCCTGGACAAACTCGCGCAGGAGGAACATGAACGCGATCTACACGTGGCAGCTGAAGTCGAATTGGCTGCACGCAGTATTGTTAATGCGGAGCGGGTGGAGTTTCGCCAAGCCGAATATGATCGAAAGGTGGACATGGAGCGAGAGGCACAGCGACTGCAAGCCAAACGAGAAGAGCAGCGGTTGGCACGACTGGACGCGTTGAAGCAGGAGACTCCATATGCCGAAACCATCGCACAAATCCAGGCAGATCCCGAAAGAACACGCAAAGAAACCGTTGCATTCAAAGCAAACGTGGAAGCAGCGCAAGAAGCCCTCCCGGTTCATGTCAGCCAACAGCGGTCAAGTTCTTTGTCTGTTGTTTCGAAAGCAGCTGATAGATGGCTGATGCAACGCAGGAAGCGGGGTTGTTTCCTTCGCACGGGTATGACACTGACACACTGTTCAAGAATGCTCGGTTTCGACTGGGATTGGCATTGCGAGTACGGGTTATCGTGTGCATTGAGCGTCGGAACCCCAAACTAAAACCTGTATTCCATGACAGGATGCTGGTCTCCACACAACAGACTACGCCCGCCAAGCGCTTGCAACGGTCAAAGTCAGTAACATGGGAGCGTATCGGCATCAGGTTGGACCGACTACCCAGTTGTGGTAGCACAGCAATCTCTCGTCAATAGCGTCAGACCTGCGACATCGAGTCGCACTCATCGGTAGACCCCCACCGCTCAAGCGAGTGGAGAAGCATGTCATCTTGTCAATTTTATCATACGATGAACGATGATGCGTGCAGTATTCCGAAGTCCAACAGCGATGTATCCCTCGTTACCGTGCGGATGTCAACGAACCCATCGCGACGCCGGTGACTTGATTGATAAAAAAACGCCGTCCACGACGACCTGCATCAGGATCGGTTCAAGAATTGGTCGGTCGCGTTCGCTTCAAGGGACAGGTACCATGGCGCATCGACACAGATTGAACCTGGCCTGTAGCCTGATCGCGATCACGGGACGCTGAGCGTGCTGGCAAGGACTGACTGATATTTTACATTGCCACCATGGACGAGCAACTATACAGTTGATACTTTGACTTGGTGAATGACAAACCATTTCTACATCAACTCGTGAGGTCACCATACAAGCGCGTTCATATCTTAACGTCTGCGGTGGACGGCACTAGCTTTGCTGCTCTACTTCGGTGCTGTTGGCGTCGACCCGCGCAGCCCTGTTGCTTTTCCAGACGCGACGATACCGCTGCTGAGACGCTTTGCTCCATCCAATGCCTTGTCCGTCTGGTTGCGTCGCGGCGGTTCCGCTACGCCGGCGCCTCCGCGACCTGAAGGCTGGAGTCCGGTCGGTGGTGCCGACGGCTGGACTCCAGCCGGTGGAGTGGGTAGCTGGTATCCTGCTGGTGGCACTGGCGGCTTAAATCCTGATAGCAACGCCGGTGGTGGCGGAAGTGTGAAGCCGTCTGGCAGCACTGGTGGGGACGGAAGCGGGAATCCTGCTAGTGAAGCTGCCTGCGCAGATGGCGGAAAGCCATCTGGTGAAGCGGGCCGGGCGGGCAGCACGAATCCTGGTGGTGGCTGCGGGAATCCCGTAAGAGATGCTGGTGCGACAGGTGACTGGACGCCGTCAGGCAATGCTGGCGGGGCTGGAGGCACAAATCCTGACCGTGGTGGTGGCGGCGGCAACGAAGCCCTGCTGGGGGCAGAGGGAACCCACCAAACCCACCTGGTGGTGGTGGAAAGGGAAGGCTGGTAGCGTTGCCACCTACATCTGGTGGCGGTGGAAATGGAAAACGGGTAGCGTTGCCGCCTCCACCAGGCGGTGGAGGAAATGGAAAGCTTGCAGCGTTGTCCGCTGTCGCGTTGAACCATGGAAACGACGCGCTGTCGTTGCCCCGTGGTGGCTCTGGGAAATCTCCGGGAGGACCTGGTGGTTGGAATGCAGCCAAGCCCGCAGGAAGCGGAGGCCGCGGTGGCTCTTGTGACTTGCTGCCGTGCGCCGCGTCACCTTTGCTGGGGTTGTCGGCGCGCCTTGGATAGTTCGTGTCCGGGACGGGTGGCACGCTTACGCCTGCTCCTAGATGTCCTGGTGGAGCCGGAGGTGGTAGTGGTGGACGCGCTGCGTCAGCTGGCTTGGATGGTGGTGCGAGTTGTACTGGTGCTGGAGTGACTCGAAGCGACGGAGACGGCTTCGTCGCGGTTGGTGACGACGCACGGGTGGCGTGCACCGTCGAGAGCACGAGCGTGCTCAACGTGAGGGTGTTCAGAAGCTTCATGGTCGAGGAAACAGTCGTGAGAAGCGATTAGAAGACGAGACTTGCGTCGCGCGCGCGAGCGGAGCGTCGGTGGAAGCTTGCCGTGCGGTTGGTTTTACGTTGCTGGATGCTTGCGAATTGACTTGTGACGACGGCTGTGTAGTCAGATCAACGATCGCCATCATGCCAAGCGAATCCTCACACGAGTGGACCGAATGTTGATGCTGAGGACGAGGCCAAACAGCAGCTTTTGTGATTACCGCGACTCTCGATAGTTGCGTTCCTCGTCCTCAGAGTCTGTGCGATGCTTTCACCATCTGCAGTTCTCACATTGTTCATTCCCACCATTGCAGACTGAGTTCGAGTTTCTCCCATCATAGATTCCTTCGAGGACTTCGATCGGATTGGCACGTGTAATCCTTCGTTGAGGAAGCTTCGATCGCCGTGTTCGCGTACCACTCGTCTTCGTGTGCCGCTCAGTGTCGGTCAGCAGATTGGCGAGCCCTGCGCTTGATGATCGAGGCACAGCCTCACGTGAGGACGAGACACCAGCTGTTGCAACCTACCCAATCACTCCTGGGGCCCTCAGTGAGTCATGGAGGCTCGTTCTTTGCATTCGCACAAGTCAAACCTCGACGCGTCATCACGAGGTGCTGACGATGCTGTTTATACCAAAACTCAAATGTGAACAGGTCGGCAGAGGAGTGACAGCTGCGGTCTCGCACAAACTTGCTGGTGTAGTGCGCACAACGCTCCGGCATCAGACCAACTGCGATCGCGAAGAAACGTTCTTCATTCATCGAGTACATGGATGGTTTGTGGCTAACTGGACAGAGCGAAACTGGATGCCTGTTCTTCAATGGATAGAAAAGAACAGTCGTCGCCAATGACATCGATGCAGTCAATGGCACCGTTCGTAAATTCATAGTGAGTTGGTTGCAGAAGGGGCTGCCTCCCACGGAGAGCTGACCGCCGCGGTCGAATTTTTTTTCATCGATACACGCACGCAGTACCGAAATGTTGGATTTTGTTGACTTGATCCTCCATAGGTCGTTTCCGAGCTTCTCTGTTGTGTTTGGCAGAGTTGTCAGTGGGTTGCCGCTCAACCAACGTGTTGCAGCAGCATCTTGACTGAATAACTCCATCGACAGGTCTTGCAGTTGATTCCCACACAGCGAGAGGTACGCAACATCGCCGCAGAACGGCAGGTGGCACAGATGTCCGTCCAGTCTTCTCAAGCGTAAGATCCATGGCGGCTGGTGGTCAGATATCGACCACAGATTCTGGAATTGCTGTCAAATTGGACGTGGAGAACTCGATATCGCCCAACTACCAGGAAAGTGAGGATGCAGCAGCCCTTCGGGAAAACGCGGCGAAGTTGACTGCGACGAAATACGCGATCATGATTCACGGATGCGCTTGTCTGGTGAATCAAACCATTAGATGTTGAAAGTCAACGCGGGTGTTGGTACTCACGAACTCGTTTATTCGGAAGTGAGTTTGTTCCAATTGCGGACGAAGCGGCGCCCCCCCCCCCCCCCCCCCCCCCCCCCCCCCCCCCCCCCCCCCCCCCCCCCCCCCCCCCCCCCCCCCCCCCNCCCCCCCCCCCCCCCCCCCCCCCCGAACCAAAAAAAGTCTTGGCAAGCAAATGTGCGAAATGCCACATTGCCACTTTAACACACACCGAACCAAATTCACAGTATCGTCTCTATCCCGCACGTCATCGGACAGAATTGAGAAGCTTTCGGCCAGCAGTGCATGCGCCATTAGCTTTCCAAAATATAGAGAACTCGGACACTTATGCGATCAGCGCGTGGTACACGGTGCGACTCCAGCGATCTCGAGCAAGGAGACAAATGCTACAACACAGCGAACCGAACACAAACCGAACCAAAACCGAGCCATGCTCTCATGTTATTGCTGCAGCATCATGCACGTTCTGTAAAGGTATCGCAAGCGAAAGTAGTCGCTGCACGAGCTCATATCGTGCATCTTCCACTCGAGATACAACAGTGACAACACCCCACTACTTCTCGCGTCTTGTTGCTGGAGCCATTTGTCTATCTTGAATGTGGGCTTTGCCATACTGCACCTCAAGCAGCTCAAGACACAACTCTTTCATTTTCTTGTAGTTTCTCGCCGATTACATTGAGTGGAACAAGCAGCATTCATTCTGCTCGACCGAGAACACCACCGCATCCCAATGCTCGTTCGTGAGGTTTAAGACCCCATAAACATGGGTCGAGCCGCTATCAAATCCACCAAACGACCTTGCCAGGCGTAGACGCACCGATGGGTTGGGGTAATTCGTGAAGATGGGGTTGATGAAACCCCATCGCAGATATTCACGCTTCATCAACTGCGTGACCGCCACAATGCAGTCCGTAATGAGTCACTCATTCCTGGCAAGCCGAAGGACGTGAAACCCATTGATTGCCAATCCATCCGTGATGGTGTCTTTCAATCCCAAAACCTGGAGTGCATGAACGTGCTTATTGACGGGCACAGCGTAGATAGAGTCAAACGGAGCTGGTGGGGAGTCACCTTTGTAGTTTACAGTATGTACCCACTTGATCGCACTCTTGACACAGTCGAGCTGTTCCTTGGCCTCGAGGTAGCGATGTATAATGACAATATCAACAGGATGAACGTACCCATATCCTGGAATCAAGACGGCATACTCAGCAATAGGATCTTGCTCATGTACCCTTTCCAGCAACTCGCTCAAACTTCATTCCCAAGAATTGTGTCAGGTCCCCCAAGCACTTCACATTGTATTCGCGGATCAGCTGTGCTTCGATCTCACTGTGCATTTCGTCCCAGTTGTGAACCATCAATATGTCATCGTCATACAGCAATACGATGATCATTCGATGTCCAGTTGTGTCCTTGATCACGTACACGCATTTGTCGGCTCTGGTCGCCGATAACCCGCATGCCTTGAAGGTGCTGTCGATCTTGTCATACAAGAGCTTGCCGGCCTGCTTCAGACCGTATAGGCCCTTCACGAGGACGATCTCCCACTCACGGTCATCTTCCTGCACTTCAGGCGGGCGAATATCGATCTCGTCGTCTACCTCTCCTCCGCAGCCACTTGGTGTTTCGATGCACATCTCTTCGTCCACGTTGGCATTCGGATATGCAACAGGAACATCGTATGTCCTGCGCCGCATGCGTAGCTTTTCGCTGATTGCGATGACTTGGCAAAGTGAGGTCTTCCTGGCGACGGGCGCGAACGTTTGATGGTAGTCGTGCCCATGCACCTGCGAATATCCGCATGCAACAAGTCTGGCTTTGTACTTCTCGATGGATCCATCTGAATTGTGTTTGACCTTGAAAACCCATTTTGGTTTGATGGGTTTGCGTGTGTCATCAGCCCTCGTTGTCCTCTTATGTTGCTTGCGCCATCTCCAAGTCCCGTTGTCCTTGTGGGCTATGATCTCAGCCTCGATCGCCGCTCGCCATTCTGCTCGCTGGCTTGCAGCTCAAGGCTTCCCGTATTGTAAGTGGCTCGCATACCTGTTCCATAGCTACTAGGTGAGCTTGTCCGATGTTTGATCGTGGCGACCATCGTGTAGGTCGGACGCCGCGTAGAGCTCGAACCTCATCCTCGCTCAGCGGAACTTGTGCTTGGCCGCTGTTCATTACTTCCCGGATGGCACGTAGATATTCGTCGACTCTTGGATCATCTTGCGCCACTTGTGGTGGCTCCGGTGGCTCATTCTCGGCTTCGTGTTGCGAGTCTTGGCTTTGGTGGTGTGGTGCGCTCGTTTTGCATCCGATTGTTTGTGCGTTTTAGGTCGTCAACGAAACGAACATCGTTCGAGTGCTGGATTGACTTGCTGGTGGGGTCATACAGCACATATCCCTTGGGCAGCTCGTCGATCCCCACAAATCGAACGAGTGTGGCTTTCGGGGAGAGCTTCCCCCGACGTTTGGTGACGACGACACCGCATTCTTCCCCGAAGATGCGCAAATGACTGATGTCAGGCTTCGACTTGAATCTGCCTTCGTATGGTGTGAATCCATCGGGCCGGGCGATGGTCGGAACACGGTTACGGATGTGTTGAGCGTATGTCATGGCCTCCTCCCATAGGAATTTAGGGAGGTTTGCTTCCATCATCATCGTTCGCGCCATGTCCAAGATAGTTTGGTGTTTGCGCTCGGCGAGGCTGTTCTGGTGTGGTGTGTCGGCTTCAGTGAATTCCTTGGCTACTCCGTTCGTCAGCAGCCAACCTTGTAGCCGCTCGTTCACGTATTCACCTCCATTGTCAGTGCGGAGTACTTAGATGGTGGTTTCTGCGCCGAGCGGTCGATCCAGGCGTTTTATCCAGTGCATCACCTCGATTGCCTCTTGAGACTTGTAGCCGCTCGTTCACGTATTCATCTCCATTGTCAGTGCGGAGTACTTTGATGGTGGTTTCTGCGCCGAGCGGTCGATCCAGTCGTTTTATCCAGTGCATCACCTTGGTTGCCTCTTGAGACTTGTGCTTCGAGTATCGAATCTCGGTCACTTCCCCGAAGGTGTGAAAGTGTGCGAAGTGATTCCCATGTATGGACACGATATTCATAGTTCCAACAGTATCTGCGATGCCGCATGTTGTCACGGCCGCGGCACCACGCGTGCTTCGTTTTGGGACGGCAGTACGTCGTTGCTTGGCGACAACGCACCCCCCACACCGAGTCTTGTCACGCTGCCGCTTCCCTGTGATGTGGATGCCGGTTACCTGACCATCACGCACCATTTTCACGATCGTGGCCATGATAATGTGCCCAAGTTGCCGATGCCATGTTACGAGGTCACTGCGAGTTTTCTGTACGAGGTTCGGGTGGCCATGGTGTTCGAGCTCGCAACGTTTGTAGATGCTGTATTCTCTTGGTGCACTTGAACACTTGGTTCCCCGTTGAATCAAAGCAGATGCCGGAATGTTCACCGATTCGAAATGAATAGCCCCTTGTTGTGAGCTTTCCAATTGACAGGAGATTCTTGTTGAGACCCGGTACGTGATACACGTTTTGGAGCTTGAGCGCTGTTTTCAAGTCAACGTCATTTGGGTCCTGGACGTGTAGCGTCACCGTGCCTGCCTCGTGAGCCATTTACGACTTGCTGTCCGCCACGTGGACACAGATTGCGGAAACTGTTCGCACATTTGTCAACAGCTCTCGCATGCCCGTCATGTGATGTGAGTAGCATGAGTCGCATCCCCAGGCTTGTGGCGTCCCGCAGTCACCATCTTTGTCAGCGTTGGTGTGGAAACTGTAGCCGACATCCCCCCTTCCATGAAGTTTCCTTCCGCATCGTCATCTCCTTCTTCTTCCAACCCACCACCGTAGTGCCCTTTTCCTCGCGCAGCCCTCACCGGCACCATTGTTTTAGGAAAGTACAAGTCGTGTGGCCCATCACGCCACGCCTTTTTCCGTCCAACCTGTATTCGCATGTCGCCTTTGAGAAGTCTCGCTTCTCCTTGCAATATGGTGCGGTTTTCTTTCGTGGTGGTTTCGGTTCTTCATCAGGCTCGGTGCTTCCACTGACGTGGTGGGCAGACCCGGCCCGTCCGCGTTTGGCAATCGCAATTCCATCGCGTTTGGAGCAGGTCTCCATAAAATGCAGGACGCGGCGCGCTTCCTCGCTCGGCTTTGTCGCTCGTAGATCCGCCATCGCGCGGATCATTGTTGCCATCTGCGGTAATCCGTACTCGACAAACGTTGAGAGTACCCGGTCACCATTTGCGTCCATGCCACCGTGGATTGCCATCGGCGAAAGACTCTTGCTTTTCCTTCCTCGTGCTTGCGAACAACGCGTGCAGTTCGCACCGTTGTAGTCGAGACGTGCATTGACCTCGGAGCCTCTCCGTGAACTCGTCACACGACAATCCTTTGATGTCTTCCCCCATACGTGTCGTCCAGGTCCGCGCCTTCCCGTCGAGATGGAGGATCATGTTGGCTTTCTTCGTCGTATCGGACCACACTTGTCCCGTTGCGTCCTGAACGACCTCCATGCTGCTGTAAATCATTTCCCGTATCCACGCTGTCACGCCTTCATCGATCTTGTTCGCGTCATTTGGGACGAACTTTGAGCACGTCAGGGCCTTCCAGTTGCCCTTCTCGGATGGTGTCCAACCGCAGAATTTTCAACGTCACTGGCTTGGCCATGTCTTTTCCTTCGTCTTCGCTTCTCTCAGGCTGGGGTTTCATTGCCCGGGCGTTCTTCTGACTTTCTCTATCTTGGGTGCTCATCGGGGCTTACGGCTGTTAACCTGTTGAAAGTCAACGTGGGTGTTAAAACTCACGAACTCGTTTATTTGGAAGTGAGTTTGTTCCTATTGCTGATGTGTTTCCTGCTCCACTCAAGTGAGTATCGCCTGTTGTTGACCTCGACACTCGTTGGTCCCACTCATCTCATTTGGGATGAATGAGATAGCTGGTCACTCGCTTGGTTGTGGCTCGCACGGATACGACGAAGATTCGATTCTGTAACATTATTTGCCTGGATCATCGACGGCGTATCATCACTTGCACGAGAAGCAAACGATCGACAGTATCGAAGAGGTGCGTGACTTCGTCCCGGTGACCCTCGACCCGCTGCACACTGACAGCTCAGCTTGCCATTGTGCATTTGCAACCATGGGCGAACCTCAATACTGCAAACAGGTGACGGTGAGGAAGCTAAATGAGAAACCAGAATCAATCCGAGTAAAGCTGCGCCCCACAGCATAATCGATATGTACAAGCTCTTCGAAACCTTGTGTGTGTCAGGGGGTAGGTGCTGGGCGCACTTGGAATTGTGTCGGCGCTCCCCGCTCCAGGACAAGCATTGATTTGAGCAGGCCTAATCCAACCAAGGTGGTGGCTGAAAAGAAGATATTGCTCATCAAGTCTGCATTCGAACTTATCAACAGCAGTCGAAACGCTTGGACGATTCGCGCCAGCCACTCGTCTTCCTCCCAAGCAGTGTAATCGATGTCGTTTTTGACGGCGTCATACTTTGTAAATATGGCGATGCGATCGCGGTGGGAACAACGACGCCAATGTCCAGGCAACCATTGGCAAGAATACCCAAAACCGTGCTGGGAAGAATGTCTGAAGCGTAGACGCGCATTGCAATCGGTGTGGACCAGCATTTGATCACCAGCATAACCATAAAGTAAAGAACTAGCGGTCGCCGAGGAACCCATCGGCTTAGGCGATACGCCTAAATCGACTGTAGCCCCATTTACATTAGCTCCCGTGCCAAATTTGCGACCTCGAAGTGCTGGCCCTGAACGGAGAAAACACGCAACCAAGCACCATAGAACCTCCGCAACCGTTTCGGATATCGGGAGATCAGTGGGAATAGTCCATACCGCGTTGTCGTTGGGTAGACAACCGCAATACGTCGATGCCTACACGCAGCAGAGCAGATGATTAAAGTGTGCAGCGCGGCGAACGCAGCATGGATGGCAGCGATGACGGGGCACACTTGTTGACATGTCCAGATGTTGAACGTGCTGAGATTGTCATTGAGCTTGGTTTGATGGTGGTTTGAGGTAGATAACTGCGCTGCCTGCATAGTAGTTTGACGCGACGGCATGCACGACCAGAAGCACGATCCAACACGAGAAAAAGATGGCAGCCGAGCACGGTACGGTGCATGCAAGCGATGGTTCTGCAGACATGCTTTGCCTTCACCTGCGCCGTGCTTCGTGGGCGCTAAGACTATTGCTGGGAGGTGACGCGATGGACATGCCTACAGGGCAGACCTGAACTGACAGGGAATCGCGGCAGGTGCTTGCAGTGCCGTTTCCCTTCAATTTTAGCATTGCTCGCGATACCCGACAACGCTTTCCGCGGATGTGTTTTTCCGACGAAGAGCGCGATAGTTGTGCGTTGTGATAACAACGTTTCTTCTGTTCGCATTCATTTGATGAATGCGTACAGAAGAAAACGTATTCCATGGGGAATAAAAACACAGTATCACCGTACCGCGCGAAAGCAAACAACCAACACGTTCTCCGTTCGCAGATGGGAACACTCGACTTGCGCGACTTTGGACCTCTCAGCACAGCGGGTGCGATATGCGGGTAGGTAAGATATGGCTGTTTGGAATACATCTGGATCCACGAAGGAACACCTACAGTGCAAGCGATATCAATTGGACGGCTCCCACCTCGCACCTGAATGGAGAGCAAAGACGAATTGGGATCAGCAGGCGGCCATAAGGACCACTTGGCTCGTCAGAAACGCCATATACCCTAACATTCGCCACAGAGTGTGCCGGATCTCCTGAGGCTGCCGCATATCCAAGACAGCACGCCGTCCGATGGGCGACGCACGCACGTGCTGACAACCCGGCAGGGCCATCGACAGCACGCAGTGCACGGTGTGCGTGCACCACCAGCCAACCAGCAGACGACTAGCGTGGGTGCGCTATGTAGGTGGTGTGCGTGATGGTGTGTGTGGGTGATGGAGACAAGAGCGCTGGGCGCGTGTGTGGGAGAAAAGAACAAAAGTATCAATGGAGGGGATCGAACCCTCGATCTTGAGCGTGTTAAGCTCACGTCCTAACCACTTGACGACACTGACACGTCGGACCTACGACAACTCACACGTTCTCCACCATCGACTTGGCCCAAGGGTACCACCAAATGCGAGTGATTCCAGAGCGTCGCCCGTTGACGGCATTTCGCACCCATAAGGAAACAATTCAGTGGTGCGTCGCTGCGATGGGAATGGCCGGCATGCCTGGCATCTGGTCACGACTGATGCGGCGTCTCTTCGACCGGTTTTCGTTTTTAGTTGTGTACCTGGACGACATTTGCGTTTTCTGCAAGACTGAGCGCGAGCACGCAGAGCACTTGCGTCTTGTTCTCGAAACACTCGCATCAGAACGACTGTTTGCCCCCTGGCGAAGTGTTCCTTTGGCTTGCCGACTGTGGACTTCCTTGGGCATACGATTATTGAGTGTCGACCAGAAGAAGACACATGCGATCGAGCAGTATGCTCCTCCAGGGTGCAAAAAGGAGCTTCTCAGTTTTTTCGGTCTATCGCCGCTTCATCTGCGACTTCGCGCGGATCGCCATGCCTCTCAGTGAATTGACCAAAGGCGGCACGCCTTGGCGCTGGGGTCCCGAGCAAGACCAAGCGTTTGCCTCGTTGAAATTGGCGCTTCAACAAGCTCCGGTCTTGCGGTGCCCGGGTTCTCACGACGGTTTGTGGTCACTACGGACGCGTCCGGTGACTGTATGGGCGGGGTCTTGTCGCAAGTCATCGACGGCAACGACCACCCAGTCGCTTCCTATTCCAAGAAATTCGGTCCTCACGAGCGCGAATGGCCAGTCCACGAGCAGGAACTCGCCATCAAGACGGCCCTCGAGAAGTGGCGGTACTATCTCCATGGACGTACGTTCGACGTTTTCACGGACAACTCGACATGAAAGTGGATGCTCCAGCAGCCGAAGGTGTCACCCAAGCTGGCTCGCTGGTTGACATTTTTCTCTCAGTATGAGTTTGTCCTGCATCATGTCAAGGGCGATTTGAACGTGGTCGCCGACGCGCTGTCCCGACCTCTACGACCCATGGACACCGCTGCTCTCGTGGCTACCCCAGTCGTTCACCCCTGCACGGCGGCGTGCCGTGAGCTGGGTGT
Organism: Lagenidium giganteum; assembly: GCA_002286825.1. Classification (NCBI taxonomy): domain Eukaryota; phylum Oomycota; class Peronosporomycetes; order Pythiales; family Pythiaceae; genus Lagenidium; species Lagenidium giganteum. Next base: position 340,285 of record NSDO01000019.1, read on the forward strand.
TCGCACGCGTCGTCACTTTGCGTTCGCAATCCAGTGCCAAGTGCTTCAGCTGGATGTCAAGCGGCTCCTGCTCGATGACGTCGACTTGAAGGGGAGGGAGGTACCGAGCCCGGTCGGAGTGGCTAAAGACATCGATGTCTACCGAGCCAAGAAACTACAAGTCAACGCCACCGACTTCGTCGTCTGCACGGTGCATCTGTCATTGGCATCAAGAAACCGATTCCAAGCAAGCTACGCGAAGGATCCGGATTTTGCTGCAGCTTGGAAGGGCGGCCACTCGGCATACAAGAAACGCGAGGGGTTGCTCTTCGTACGCGCCGGCATTGCGGTGCCACTGCTATGCGTACCCAACGATAAAGACGAGCTCCGCAAAGAAGAACGGAATACTCATGCCAATCCCCGTGCCACCGACATGCTGGGAAGTGGTGACCATGAACTTCATCACCGGTTTTCCAGTATCGAATGGGTTCGACACCATTTTTGTTGTGGTCGACAAGCTCTCCAAGTGGCCGAAGTACGCGCCGACTGTCACGAATGCCGAAGCACCCAACATCGCGCAGTTGTTCTTCGACACTGTAGTCCGCCACCATGGATTGCCTGCTGTCATCATCAGCGATCGAGATCCGAAGTTCACCAGCAAATTCTGGCAGTCGCTGATGACTATCATGGGCGTGCCGCTTAGTATGACCACTGCCCATCGAGGCCAAGCGGACGGGCAAACAGAGCGCCAAAACGCCGTGCTCGAAGACGCGCTTCGATGCATGATATCGTACCAAGCAACCGACTGGGCACGCCACCTGGGCACCATCGAGTACGAACACGCAACGCTGACGAGTTCCGCCATTCAACTGTGCCCCTTCGAATTGGACACCGGCCGAAAGGTGCGCAATCCGGTTATGAGCGACGCCAGCAGCACTGTGCCATTAGCAGACTTTCCGAAGAAATTCACGGAGCACCGGCAAGCGTTGGTGATGCGAGCTCGGAAGAATCTGCTCGCCGCTCAAGAGAGATACAAGCGGTACTACGACCAGAAGCGCCGCGAGGTTGCATTCGAGGCTGGCGACTACGTCTACTTGGACACGAGGAACACCGCATTGAAGCACGCTGCCCAGCACGCTCTACTTAAGAAAGTCAAGCTAGCGGCGAGAAAAATCGGGCCTTTCCACCTGGAACGCATGGTAAACCCAAACGTCACAAAACTCGCATTGCCACCGGCCATGAAGAAGGTCAATCCGACCTTCAACGTCGAGTTTTTGACACCCTTTGTTGCGAAACCCGACCGATTCCGACATCCCCCGATTCCCAAGGGCACGCCAGTCATCATAGATGAGACGGGAGAAGAGCAACATGTCGTGGAACGACTCATGAGTTCAATCGACAGCCTCAGTGGCTTATCAAGTGGCACGGCCTTCCGGACAGCGAGAACACGTGGGAGCGCGAGAAGCCCATCGAGCGCGTTTCGCATTGGCGTGCACTGCTCGAGGATTTCCGCCAGCGCCAACGCGAATTCCAGTCCGGGGTGATGTCATGACCTGGCTAGGTCACTGGCGCCAGCGGCCTAGCCGAGACAGGTCTGGTCGGAACAGGTGGGGACGAGTGGAGGACGTAGGATGGTCAGGACGAGTGGAGGAAGTAGGACAGTCTTAAACCTACCAGTCCCTCCGCACGTCTTCTCTTCTCCACCAGTACACCACGTCGCCTGCCGCTCCAGCGCACGCTTCCGGCACGCGCCGCCCGCGCTACCGTCGGCGAAACATGACACTCGCGGTGACGCGAGGGAATCTGGAATGCTCGCGCATGTCAATTGTATGTCGATTCAGCGCACACATAATCAGGTTCCTGTCGTCTCCGAAGTGACAGAGTTGATTGTTGGGTCGCTTCCGTTTCTCAATATGTAGCGCTTTCCACCACAGACGCCACACGTCCGTCGAAACTCAATGGATTCCGTAACAATGAAGTTTGGTCCATGAGGAGGAGATGGACGCAAATTAAATAATGATATCCTGTACATGGTACCAAAGACGGCCTTAGTTATATGGATCGAGTGTCTTGGCTGACGGAGGGCATGGCTCAAAATTCGTACAGATCCCGATGGCCGACCGTCGGTGCGGGTGCATGGCACACCGTCCTGGTTGCTCATGCAGAAGTTGGTCATGACCAAGGCACCCGCAGATGCAACCTAGTGCAGCACCGACATGACCTTCACCCTTTCATTGGCGGCGAGTAGCTTCGTAACTGAGAAGCGTGCGCTAGATTATATATATTGCTCATGCCCTGTGTCGAATTCAGAGCATTTGCCTGTCAGCAGTGGATATCTGTCGCGGTCATTGCCTCCGTGGGCAATCATGCGCTTCCATCGGATGTGAAATGTCATCCAGTGGTTCAAATGGCTTTTGCGTGCCGCAATGTGCTTGCATGCGAACGGACATTTTGTTCATGCTGCTCTTGTGTGCTCGCAGGTTGGTAGCTGCGAAACAGAGCGAGTGTTGCAACGTCTGTGGCACCAGCGTTGGTAGCTGCGAAACAGAACGAGTGTTGCACGCCTCTAGCACCAGCTGAAGGAAGTCATCGACTAACCTCTGCGCTCCGGAAAGCTGGCTTCAGGACGACGCAGATCCGGCCGTGACACCGCACACGAGCTTGAATCGACAGTGTTGTTGGGAGTGGCGGCAGCACGGTTGGTTGATAGACCTGCTTCGAGGAAAGCTGACGTCGGTAATCGTACACCATCACTTAATTACAGTCAAGCTCTGCCTCTCGTTTCCGCTCCATTGCTCCGTTCACAACAACACAGCAGCGGCAGCCATGCCGATGGCGACGCTGGGTAGATGCAGCCCTGAATTGTATGCAGCATGAGATCTGCCGGTTTGAGTGGTTGATGGTGGGCTCGAGGCTGATTTGGGCTTGGGAGAAGCCGTCAGCGAGTCGATGAATCTCGTGACGTCCTGGTCGAGTGATCCCCCAGTTGCGATTGGTCGGCGAGTGCGTGAAGGCGCGGTCGTGGTCGCGCTCGATCCACCGGTTGCGGTGTCATCCGCATCATCAAAGATGCTGGTCGCTCGTGACTTGGATGGCGCTGGTGTCGACGAATCGTCGCGGATCTTGAGTGGCTTGGCTGGGCCAACCTCGACCTTGGTTTTCATCTTGCACGCCAGCTTCTGGCCTGGCGCGTCGGAATGACACGTGCCGGTCATCTTGTACATCACACGATCGTAGACGTTGCTGTACGCACACTCATCGCCTTCCTTCTTTTCAGTGCATGACCACACTGACGATCCAAGGCAGACGCTCTTGGAGCACTTGCCGCCCTCCACCTCGTACATCGCGAAGAACTCGTACTTGTCCTCAATCACGATCGCCTTGCACGGTGAGCCATCGGCTTGGCCCTTGCACGCGTCGTAGTTGGCAAATGCGTCGATATCGAACTGGTTCAAACACACGAGTTCCTTATCACCAGCGTTCAACGGATAGCAGCGATCGAAACTTTGGCACTCATCGAGCTCCTTGGCACTGGGCGCACACGGCTCGTAGACGCTGCACGACGTGTCAGGCCCGCAGCGCGACGATAATCCCACTGCGTTGGTGCACGGTGTGCCTTTGGCTTGCTCATATTCGCAGTACACGTTGGTGGCAGCTGACCCAAGTGACGCAGTCGCAAGCAACAGCACTGGGACGGTCTTCATGGCTGGTGGCAGAAGAGGGAATGCCGCTAGCGGTGACAGCGCAGTCTCACCTACACACGCGGATGAGGCCGTCACTTCCATGCATTACATCAGCTCGGTCCATCCGTCAAAGACGGGGAGGATCGATTTCTGACGAGGTTACTCACGCTGTTTCAGTGCACGCGAAGATCCAGAAGCGACGCAAGCAATTCGCTTGGCGTGATGGTGCCACCTGGGAATTCCAGTTGCCACCTCCGCCATTTCGTCTGTGATTGCCACGCGAGCTCTGCTTTGACTCGTGCTGGACCAACAATCCATTGCTCAACAGAGCAGCGCGTTGTCCTTGTCCGTGCTTGTGGCATTGCATGACTGGATCTCTGATCAAACCTGCCATTTAATCGTGGCTGCCACTCAGTGATACAGTCGGTCAGTCGCAAGTGCACGAAACACCAGCGACACGTGATCTTCAACCTGTGCTGGTCCATCAACGACACTCACGGCGAAGGAAGGAACACGGACAACACTCAGGTCACTCAGCAGGAGGTCTTAAGGCCACGTCTCCGTTAGACATGCCATGGTGCATGCAAATGCGACGCAGGACCGCAGGAAGAGCAGGGCCATGACAGAAATCCAGCAGACGCCACGCTCTTGACCACCAGCGACGGCACAACAGGTGATGACCACAACCAAGATGCACATTGTTTGGTGGGCTGGAACCACCGCAAGCAGCCCGCAGACGCGTCGACCAGCTGCAGGCGATCACTGTCATTCGCAAATCTGCACCGCTTGTATCAGTCTAGTCATTCACGATGAAGGTGTCTGCCTTGCTGCTCACGGCCGCGTCCATGGCGTCGGTCGCCTTGGCCTCTGACTACGTCTTCTGCAAGAGCGAACAGAAGGGTGCTCCATGCACCAGCCCAGACGGCCTGCCGTCTCGCTGCGGCAGCAGCTTGACGTGTGAGACCCACAAGCCATGCCCTCCGTCAGCTAAGAAGCTCGACGCGTGCGAAGTCATCAACCGCTGCTACCCGCTGTCGCCGGGCGACACAGAACTCAAGTGCCTCCGCGAGAACGACATCTTGACGTACATCAACTACGACCAGTGCAACGGCAAGGCCGACGGCGACTCATGCAGCTCTCTGGTCGTCTTCAGTGGCTACCAGCGCTTCAGCGTGTACGAAGAGGAAGGCAGCAAGTGCTCCAACCATCGTTGTCCGTCGGCGTCGTACCCAGCCTGCCATGACAAGAACGAAGGCGACGCGTGCTCGTACGTGGGCGTCGAGGACAAGAAGTTGTACAAGATCACTGGCACGTGCCACACGGATTATCCATACTTGTACGCCCTGTCGTGCAAGACCGTGTCCAAGGAAGAGGTCGGCAAGGCCACGATGGTCATGGGACGCGATGACGCCAAGGAAGGTCTCGTCGACACTGGTCCAGCGGCCACGCCTGCTCCGAAGACACCAGCCACCACCCCTGGCTCCAAGGCGCCAGCGACCAACAGTCCTTCCGACACTCCACAGCCATCGCGTGCGTCCAAGTCGCCTCGTCCGACGGCGAGCCTGGTGGACGATTCGTCGGCCGATCGCAGTGAACCCAAGTCTGGATCACATGCCGATGCCATCAATGCCACCAACACGCCAGCGACAATGCCAGTGGTGAAGACAGCGACGGTCGCGCCAATCACCACGGCACCGAAGCCAACTCCTGCCCCGACGCCATCGAGTGACGCGGCTGTGATGTCGCTGGGCATGGCAGTGGCTGCTGTCGTTGCCACAACCATGGCTGCGTGCTGAGTAGGATGCTCATTTCGATCAAGGAGCCGACCCTGCAGGATTTGTTTAAAGTTACTGATCAGACGGCTGTCTGAAATGCAGCCGAACAGCTGCTTCCCTTGCTTTGGTTGACATCAATAATTTATGATCGCAGAGATGCGTCATGCTGCAGTCCCACGCAACTCCTGTAGTGACACTACCTTGCAACGGCGTCCTACTTCTTCAGTGACGCGGCCTTTGGAGGGGTCTTCTTCGGAGCTGGCGTCTTCTTGGGTGTGCTCTTTGGCGCAGGCGGCTTCGACGATGGCATCTCCACCTTTGGCAATGCCGCGTCCTTCGGCAACGTCTGCGATGCTGACAACACCACCGCCTCGAAGTGCTGCGTCAAGCTCGTTGTGTCGCACGGTGCCATGCGAACAAACGTCTCGTGCGCAAACGGCGACGAGAAGTCGGCGCACTTGTTCTTGATCGGGTTCAGCAGCGCATCCGTGGCGGACGAGAACACCTGGTTCTGGCTGTTGGCATCGCACGGCAACAGCATCACATTGGTCGACAGCGACGCCGAGGCGCCACCGTCATCCACGCACAAACCAGGCTTGGTGGCACTCGACAGGTGCTGCGACGACATGTCGATGGTGAACCACTGGTTGGGACTTCCGGCGTCGCACTTGGCCATACGGAAGAACGATCCCTCGTTGCTGGACGCGCCGCCATCGTCAAGGCACAGATCGGTGTTCTTGGCGCGCATCTGGAAGATGGGGATGCCCACCGTCACGGGGACGGGATCTGGCGTTGGCTGCCACGTTGGCGGATACGTTGGTTGCCACGTTGGTGGGTTTGTGGGCGGCTCAGTCGTTGGTGGATCCGTTGGTGGCCCTCCGACAAAGATGAGGTCGACCTGCATGGCAAAGTCGCAAGGCCACAGCGTGATCGTCCACTCGCCCCACGGTGCGTCCATGCACATGCCCTTGGTTGGCAGCGTGAGCTGACGCGTCAGTGGATCGAGCAAGAAGATCTGGTTGCCGTTCGACGCGTCGCACTCAACGGCGTGGAACGGAGTCGAGCCAGCAAACGTGCCGCCGCCATCGTCCGTGCACATGTTCTTCTTGGTCGGGTTCACGAGCCAGCCAAAGACTGGATCAAACCGGAAATGCTGGTTGCCATTGCTTTCGTCACACGGAATGAAGTGATACTGCGGGTCGTCGCCACCGTCGTCAAAGCACGACCCCAGCGTTCGCGAGCGCAGCATCACTTCGGCGCCGTGCGAGAACGCGAGGAACTCCTGCACCACGTCGGGTGTCAGCTGCACCGCGTTGCTCAACTGTGGTCCGTCTCCAACAAACACGATGTCGTACGTGTCTGCGCCCTGGCAGTCCCACATGACGATCTCGGGGGCATCGGGGATACCAGCGACGCTGGTGAAGCATAGACGCTTGGTTGGGTTGCTGATGGTCTGGGTGACCGGGCTGTAGAAGAATACTTGGTCTCGGTTGTTTGGAATGCACCAGCGCATGTCCAACCTGTTGGTGTTGGGCCCTTGCGCTCCAGCATCTTCCCAGCACATGCCGGGCTTGTTCGGGTTGGTGATCTCGCCGTTCACCGGATTGTACTGGAAGACCTGGTTGAGGTTGGTGGGGTCGCACTCGTAAAAGTTAAATCCCACTTCACCGTTGCCGTCGTCCACGCATTCGCCCGTGCGCCTGTTTCGGATCTGGACCTGCTGCCGCGTCATGAACGACATGAAGTTGGCGTCCTGCGGTGACAGCGTGGACGCCGTGCCTTGCGCAGTCACAACGCCCTGCTGCAGGGCCGCGTTGAAGAGCGCGACGGCGAAGACGGTGCTTGCCAGACGTCTCACGCGACCCGCGGTCGGGATGATCTTCATGGCTGTGCTGCGTCGGAGGGCTGGGTTGGTTTGGTTGCTTGCTTGCAGAATCGATTGTGAGTCGGTGGTCAGAGCCGTCGCACTGCGTTGAGGTCAGACGCCTCCATGGTGTCTGATCGTCAGGCGATGACGGACCTGATCGTCCAAGGAGTCGAAGACGATGGTGGGCTCAGGACGAGAGGCTCATCTGAGGTTGCTCATCTAGCCAGCTGGATGCTATTATGGGTAGAACTGGTCCTAGACCAGAGCTCGCAATCCGGACGACTGAATTAGTTTTGAGTCCAATGCTCGCAATCAACTCAATGAGCTCCAATAGCAGTTGCACGTCAATTAACTAATCCGATCGTTACCGTCATGAAATCGATTACTTATTCCGCCCGGCGGGCTTGACAGCCTTCTTCGGCGCTGGTGTTTTCTTTGGCACAGACGTGCCCTTTGGTGCAGGTGTCTTCGTCGTTGGCGCTGTCGGAGGTGTCTCCACGTTTGGTAACGGCGCGTCGCGAGGCAACGTCTGCGACGCCGTCAACCAGACCGCTTCGAAGCGCTTGCGCTTAGCTCTCGATGTTACACCGCACCATGTCGCCGGGAATGGAACCACCGCCGTCGTCGGTGCACATGAAGGTCTTGTATGGGTTGGATAGCCACCCATTGATGGCATCGTACTGGAAACGCAGGTTCATGTTCCTCACCTCGCACGGACTGAAATGGAATTGTGGGTCATCTCCTACATCGTCGAAGCACAATCCGAGCGACTTCGAGCGCAACATTACCTCGGCGCCGTGCGAGAAGTGGAGGAATTACTGAGCCAAGTTGTACGTTTGCGCGACCGAGTTACTTCGCTGCGGTCCTGGGCCAATGGCAACGATGTCGAAGGCGTCAGCGCCGGTGCAGTACAGCATCATGATGTCTGGTGCATCTAGCATCCCCATGGAGCTAGTGAAACACAAGCGCTTCGCTGGGTTGCTACTGTTCTGGGTCGTCGGGCTGTCGATGAGCACTTGGTCCCTGCTTCCAGGGACGCAGGGGCTCATGTCCAGTCTGGCGGTGTTGGGCACCTGTCGACCGCCGTCGCTTAAGCACATGCGTGGCTTGTTGGGGTTCGAGATCTGACCAGTCACAGGATTGTGGATTGTACTGGAAGACTTGATTCGGGTTGGTCGGATCGCACTCTATACAGGTTGAAGCCGGAGGTGCCGTTGCCGTCATCCAAGCACTCACCCGTGCGATTGTTGCGAATTTCAACCAGCTGCCGCGTCATCAATGCCATAAACCCGGCATCCTCCGGTGAGAGGGAGGCTGTCATGCCTTGCGCAGTCACGACGGCCAGCTGCAGAGCCGCGTTGAAGTGCGCGACGGCGAAGACGGTGCTTGCCAGACACCCCACACGACCCAGGGTTGGGATGGCTGCGCTGCTTGGGAGGGCTGGGTTGGGTTGGTTGTTTGCTTGCTGAATCGATCGTGAGCAACATAAGAGGCCGACAGCGTCGTTGTGTGGCAGGTATCGTCTGATCCGCAGGTAGTTTGCATTTGGTCGGGTCCAACTGTCGAGGATGGAATTCCCAGGACGAGAAACGTCGTCTGACGTCGATGCACCCAGCATATGGCTAGGAGAGGTTGCAGTGGTTTTTATTCGACGAACAAACATCGAACATGGGCATTTCCAAACAAACACGAGAGGGGGAAGTTCCCGTACTCATCGTCAGTCTCTGTGGAACGTTTAGTTCCAGTAGACCAAACGGTAGCAATTTGTTGCCATGGGAAGATTATTTCCCGGGTCGAAAACACACGTTAATAGGAATCGATGACCTAGTGCAAGTTCTCACCTCTCATTTCTCCAGTTGCCACACAGATCGTCCTCACGTTCGTTTCGTGGCAGCGTCCCGTGTATGTTGCGCAAGGTTCAGGACTTCACGCAGGTGGAGTTGATGACCGGAGAGAACACAAACGAAGTAGCTTCCGGTGCTTTGGTTTCGCTCGCATAGAACTGTCCATCTTTCCCCCGCTTGACAAACCGATGCACGAACGACACGTAGAGAACCCAGTCCTTAAAGCGCACCGAAAGGCGATACAGACGGAACTTTGCTGGTGTCTTACTCAATACCAGACGACCGTCCCCGTCCACACCAACCCAAGTTCCACCGTTTGACTCTGTCGCAGCATCGCGTGGCTGACTCTTGTTGCTGGCGTTGTTATTCGCAGAATCAGTGATGTCGATCAAATCGACGAGAGGTTTCGCATCTCGTGTCATCACAGACAAGTAGAACCCTTCGTCCGGACAGACGTGGATGATGAATGCCGCCCCAAACTCGCTCGTTTCGAACTTGTCAACAAGTGACTCATACTTTAGGGTGTCTTTGAGCACGAGCTGGTGGTCTGCGTCTGACGCGACCACGCGCAAGCCTTGGTCTCCCCGCAAGATACTTGTGACGGAGATGCCCATCAGCAAGTTCACGAGATCTGATGCCGCGGTGGTTACCCATGCTGACTTGACAAAGTCGCTCGGAATCTGTAGCGTGAACCGCGTGGTCATTTCTTTTGCAAAGTTTGGTTCCACTTTCTTTTTCTCAACAGCTTTTCCAGTTCGAAAAAGCGAGCAGTACGACTGTGGGCGCGTCACGGTCACGCTCGCTTTGGTTTCGCTGACTACACGCATGTCGACGTCACAGATGTACGTCGGGACATCAAATTTCACGCTTCGCAGCTCTTGATATGTTCGATTTGATCCCGTGCTGCTTTCTGCGCTCCCACCAAGTTTAACACCCAGTTTTGGTGCATTCTTTGCCAGTTCATACTCACAGTTGAGTTCAGCATTGGTCTCCCATCCCGACGCTCGCTCGAAGTTCGACGAAGCTCCGACATTGTATTCGAACGAGACCTTGGAGGCTGGTGAGCGCAGCTCGTAGACGTGCGTGGTGTTCACTTCCTTCACTGTGACGTAGTAACCTACTGTGAAATCACACACAGTGTCACAAGTGCCCCGTATGGTACGAACGCTGGCATCGCGAATTGTATCCAGCTGTTTTGTCTTAAAACGGAACATCTCCTTGATGTCGGACTTCTTTCCGTCGTCGATATAATCCATGAACACACACGACTCGTTCTCAATTGTCCAAGCCTGGTCTTGAAGGTCATGGTTTACGAAGGTAGTTAACTTTCCGTCATCGAGGTCGGCGACGACAGCTCGGCCGGGGATGCCTCCAGTGGTGAAGTACACTCGCTTGGAATCATTCCACGCCGAAACGAAGTTTTCGAGCCTCCCCAGCATTGCTTCCAGTTGAACTTGGCCAAATCGCCGGTAAGTCTGATCGTATGCCTCAGTCACAGCCTGATATTGCTGTATGCATGCATCTCGTGCGCCATTCACGATCTGGTGCACCATCTCGGGCGGTAAGCAGGAATACGTCGTCATTCCACCCATAATTGCCGCCAAGAATTTCTCGCCGATGCGCAGGTTGATCAAACGAAGTACATCGGGAAAACCAAGTGGAGATCGCGAAGATATACCGACACCACCGCCAAGCGACGCCACACTGCCCTCGACGCGGTCAACGCCGACACAGCTTGTGCACTCACAGGACTGGAATGTTCGGCAACGAATTCGAACGAGCTGCCAGTGGCAGCTTTTCAGCTCCAACTTTTTGTCTCCGTCGACCACGCTGATCAAAGTCTTGTCGTCATGCTTCAGCAATTTGCCTGTCGTACGATTTGAGATGGCCACAAGATCGTTGCCAACATATTGCTCTTCCCACTGGTGTCGGTGGAGATCAGTATTGTAGCTGTAGGCTTGGATAGGCTTATCTTGCGCTGTGCCGTTAAAGTGCTCCAGCACCAACCCAGTGGCAACGTTCATGTACGCAAAGTACCCGCAGTCCTTCGGTATACGATACCACTGATGATACGGATTCGTCGTGTCGTCACTGAACGCTTGAACACTTCTGCAATCGTAGTGTTCCAGCACTTTGCCCGATGCAGCGTTCTTCCACGCCACGATGTCGTGTGTGAGCGGCGGCAAAACTGGCGGATGGATCCTCACTACCACCCATTGACGATGTTTCGGAGCGTTATCGACAGCGATCGCAGTAGCGCACACTGATTGGTCATGCTCCAGCACCTTTCCAGTAGCGCGGTTGGCGATCACGGCTCGACTTTCGCCAAGCCCCGTCTCCTTCCAGTGGTAGTGATGCTCTTCGGTGTTGTCATTGTCCGCTTGAACCGAACTGCCAGAACGCTGGCACAGCCGCATGTTTGTGGCTACGTTCATGTATACGAAGTACCCGCCGTCCGTGGGGATCCGATACCAATGACGATTGCTGTTGTCGGTGTCGTCGCTGATGGCTTCTAATCTCTGATCTTTGCCGTGCTCGAGCAATTTATTCGTGGCCACATTCCTCAACGCGACGACCTCGTTGGGCGGGGCCGGCGAGGACTCAGCTCGAATGAAGATGGGCTCCCACTGATGATCGTCGCGAGACATATCGTTGTCGTACGCTTCGATCGACCAACCGCCGTAATGTTCCAGCACTTTGCTAGTGGCGCGATTTACGATGGCTACTCTTTCACCGATAGCTTGCTGCTTCCAATGGTGATAACGGTGGTAGATGTCCCCGTTGTACGCTTCAATCGATTTGCCGCAGAAATGATCCAACACCATGCCAGTAGCGACGTTCTTGAGCGCGAAAAACTGGTTGTCTATCTGGATACAGTACCATTGCTGGCGGGGCTGGCTGGTATCGTCCCCGACACCTCGGATGATGAGTTTGCGGTCTTCGGTGAAATGCTCGAGCACCTTGCCCGTACTGGCATTCTTGAACGCGAAGACCTCGACCATAGACATCTTGGCCACTCCTGCTAGTTCGCTGCGCCCCAGGAAACCCACAAATGTATGGCGTGCTGCCCGCACTCTCGTGGCATCATCTGTCTGACTCGCAGCAATCGCCACCGGTTGTGAGAGAACGAGCCAACCGCCGACCGTTGAAGGTTTTGCACGCACGCCGCCATGTATGTACCGTTGGAGGAGTTGGTGCGAATCGTCTAGCGCACACGCATGCGTGTGCTGGATGATCCACAATTACGCAGTCCGCGCCTCGTTGAACAGTCACCGTCGCCAACGGCCACGAAGGAAATCTGCCGCTGCGATACTAGTGACGCTAGTGTGTGTCGTACTACGATCACCCACTTGAGTACGCATCATCACGAATATATTTGCCCTAGTTTTGTGGTTCACGGGGCGATTGGAAGTGCACTTCAACGACAAGTGACAACTATGATAGTAGCTGGTTGCCAGCATATCTGGAGGCGCCAAGAGCTCGTTGCTCGCGTGCGTCAGCTACCAGTGAATTGAGGGCACAGGTGGAAGCATTAGAAGGTATGGTTGCGACACGTTTGGGTCATCAACAAGCGCAGCAAGGTGATGATCAGGAGAGTCTCGGCTACGCGCTGCCACGCCGGGAATCCTGGCATGTTGATCGCGTGCCGACCGGAATGCCGAAGTTCCACCGCAAGAGAGGCGAAGACGTCCGTCAGTGATTGCTCTCTATTGCTACTGCGTGTCGCATCAATGGCCACGCCATTCACGAGAACAACCTCATCTTGCCAGCGATTGCCAGTATCGCACTCGACGCTTCCGCCAGCGGATGGTACCTTAAGTCGTCGTCGACGACGCCGGAGGAAGAACAGACATGGAAGCAATTCTGTACAGCAGCAACGCAACGATTTGAAGCGTCCGACTACCAAGCAAACCTACGCAGCAGTCTTCGCAAGCACAAGGCAGGGAAGAGACATCGAGGAATATATCGGTAGATTCTCTGAGATGATCTTTCGCATCGAAGACATGGGCGAACTAGATCCAATTAGCAACTAGTGTCGTGGTCTCAAGCCTAGAACGCGCACGTATGTCAAGCTCGAGAATCCCTCGACGCTGGACTGTGCGATGTACCTTACGGTGAAATTGGAGAAGGCTAGCTTTGGGGATGCCGATTTTAATGGCAAGAGTCCAGGCAGTCGCCTCGAGAAGCCACTGTACGATAAGAAGAATCGATTCTCTCGCCCCGGCAAGAAATTCCCGAAGCAAGGACGGTTCAAGCCAGAACGAAATGATCAAGGGGACAAAGCGAAACGATCGATCATGTGTCATTACTGCAAGAAGCCAGGCCACATCAAGAGCGAGTGTCGTTTCTTTCAAGCTAAGCAAGGGAGTCAGGAAAACGACAAACCACGCCAGACGTAGTGGTCCCTGTCGTGGTGAAGCCGCCTGCAGAGACTAGTAAGATTGACAATTGAAAAGCCTCTTCAGTCTGCACCGTTCATGGTGGTACAAGGTTGCGTCCAGCAGAGCGAACATCGCCTAGAAGCCAGGCTGTTGTTGGACTGCGGAGCCACAACAATTTACGTGTCACCCAAGTTCATCATGAAGGCCCTGTTACAGACAAAGAAGCACCCAGACCGACGCATCAACGTCAAACTTGGGGACAACAACGTTGTAGAATCCGCTTCGGAGGTTTGTGAGCTTGACATCAATGTCAACGAAAAAACCTCACCGTACCACCGCACTGCAGTAGTGTACGACATCCCGGATGAGTTCGATTGCGTCTTGGGAAAAACCATCGTTTAAAGAGAAACAACCAGGCATCGACTGGAAGGACAAGGCATTGATGAATACCGCGAAAGACTCATCTCAAGCCGATGCAAGCGACACACAAAGATGGGACGAAGACAGCAGCCAGGCTCAAGGCTTCGGGCTTCACAGTGCCGCTGCAGGATTGCACTGTCATGCTGGTAGCCGTGATTCCTACACAGTCGAGCCGCCGTGCTCGAGACGGCCCCATTGCGATGTGTCGAAGTTGCAAAAGCGAAGGATAAGGAGACTCCCTTGGTGAGGAAAGAAGCACTCGAGAAGATGATTACGATTGGTATCAAGGACGCAGGCGGCGTCGAGACCAAGTACGTTCGAGGAAGAAGCTTCGCAAGTTTTTGCGAATGAAATCAGATGACCTCAGTCAGGACTTGATGTTGGTTCTCACTGATACCACGATCAAGGTGATCAAGTGGAACTTGCGCAAGCACAAGGCAGACAATCATCGAACAGACGTGCCTGATAATCTAGGCACCGCAAAGGCGCGTCGCCACCTCGACAAAGATTGTCAAACGTTTGCGAATAATCTGGCGTTCGAACGGTTGAAGGAGTGCAAGGAAGACGTTTTTACATCGGAACGACGTGACATCGAGCATCAAATCGAAGTCAAGGACCCTAACGTCGCGATGCATCGTCAGCAATGGCGACAAACGCCAGAGCAACAGCGACACATCATCGATTGGGTCAACGACATGGTCAGCGAAGGACTCATACGCCCAAGCATCAGCCCCCATGCAGCCCCTACGTTTTGTGTGAGGAAATAGTCCCCCCATGACTACCGCCAGCTCAATTCCAACACAATCCGTCAGAGCGTACCGATGGCTAGAAAAGAAGACACTTTCGATGCAATGGCAGGATCGTATCATTTCTCAACACTCGACTTGATGTCAGCGTACTAACAAGTGCGAATGAAGGAAGAACACATCAAGTTCACAGCTTTTCAGGCGCCGAACGGTCTATGGGAACACCTCGTACTGCCCATGGGCGTGAGCAACGCTCCAGCTACCATGCATCGCCTGACGTCAACATTGTTCCAGCATCTTCCGCACACGCGCACATTCTATGACGACGTCTACGTGTTCACGAAATCTAAGATCGCATCACAGCTTTGCGTGACGTACTCGACGTTCTGACAAGGATCAAATTATTCGTCAAAATCGCGAAGTGCGGTATTCAGTGCGGAAGAAATTCCTTGCCTCGGCGACTTCGTTGGCCGCCACGGCGTCCAGATTGATCCGGACAAGGTTCAAACGATTCGCGACTGATCTGTGCCTAAAACACAAGACGAGCACCATAGCTTTCTCGGGCTCACAGGCTACGTCCAGAGATTTTGCCAGCAATACGCGACGCTATCAGCGCCGCTCTTCGACTTGCTGAAGAAGAAGGACAAGCGCAACGCGAAGATCAAGTTGCAATCGCTACAACTTGGGAGTTTCCGCAAGCTCAAAAAACGTTTGACAGAGACGCCTGTCCTGCACCTACCACATTTCACCAAGCAATTCCATCTGCGAACCGATGCGAGTAACTTCGCCGTTGGCGGTGTGCTTTTCCAAGTCATCGATGACGTCGAGCGTCTAATTTAATTGCTTACACCTGCAGGAAGATGAAGCTAGCAGAAATGAAGAATCCCACACAACAGCAAGAACTACTCACAATCGTGTACGCACTTGCAACGACCGGATCTACTGCTTGGATAGTCCAGTAATGATCGACACGGATCACAAGAGCCTCGAAGGTATTTGCACACAGAAGATAGCTAACCGCCGTCTAACAAGGGGGGTACGACATTCTCGCGGAGTATCAGCCAGTTTTCGCATATTTTCCAGGGACCAAGGACGTACATAGTCGCAGATGCGTTGAGTCGCCGACCAGACATGAAGCCAGACACGAAGGCGTTTCGTGACCTGACGGTCCCAAACTTCAGTGAAACGTGCTTTGCAATACGGCTTTCAGAAGCACGCACAAGCGACCCGTTGCTCAAAGATATCATCCGGGGGCACTCACAGGACAAGCAAATCCAGTGATTGTCGACGCCATCACGCGTCGAAGCAGTGGCGTATGTACGCCGAGAAAGGCGACTATCTGTGGTACCAAGGCCCATCCGACTCGCATCTTTGCCTTGTGGTGCCTAACGACATCAAGATCCACCGTAAGATCATTGCAGAGGCACACGAGACGCACTACGGCAGCCATCCAGGTGCTGACCGTACGTACCTAAAGCTCTCTGAGCGGTATTGGCCTCACATGATTCGAAGCATTTACCGGTACATCAACGACTGCGAATCGTGTCGAAGGAACAAACCGTGGTTGACAAAGCCACCTGGGCTACTCGAGCCGCTGCCGATTCCCGAGATAGCAAGACATCTCGACGGATTTCATCACGGACCTGCCCACAACACATGATGGATTTAACGCGATCTGGGTGGTGGTCGATCGACTAACCAAGCGAACACACTTCGTCCCAACGCACACAACACTGAATGCTGGAGCTGTTCAAAGCAGCGGGTACAAAGCTAAAGATGACCGTTGCGCATCGTGCTGAAGGCGACGGGCGGACCGAGCGACATAATCGCACGCTTGAAGAATAGCTACGTGCATTTGCATTTCAGCACCTTGCGACAGCAGAATTTGCAATCAACTCCACCGTCGATTCCAGCATCAAGATGACGCCTTTTGAAGCTGATCTCGGGTACAGGGTACAGACCTCGAAATCCGTTCGCACGCGTTCAAGTCACGTTCTCCGGTAAAAAGCGCCAACGGGAAGCCAGCATCTTCATTGAAAAGCAAGTCGTGCTGCTACGAAAGGGTCGAGAAGCCTTGGCTGACGCTCAGGAACGTATGTGCGAAATCTACAACAGAGGAAGACAAGACCAGACCTATATAGTCGGGGATCAAGTGTTGGTGAACACCAAGTACATTGATAAGGAGCACACGGGTTTGCCAGCTCCGACAAGCTAGGTCCACTCTGGATTGGTCCGTACACCGAGGAAAAGAGGGTACACAAGCATGCCTACAAGCTGAGCATCCACTCGAGTGTCCGGTTCCACCCTGTATTCAACACAAGTTCTCTCAAGCCCTACCACACGAAGGAACGGATATCCAAGCCCACGCAAGTGGTGTTACAAGATGGAACTGTGGGCAGTTGGCTGAAGTCATTTTCAGCAAGCGTCGGTGCAATATCAAGTTCAATGGGTGGGTGAAGCGGCAACTACGTAGGAGCGCGTCGAGAATTTGCGCGCGCTATGAAGGCGCGCAGACCAGGCGATGTGATACCAGTCGATGGCACAGCATCCTCAGCCACCTCTCGTTCAGCATAGAAAAGTGTTTACCATTTCACGATCATACCAAGCATTTCCAAGCTAGGTAACGGCAAGCGCCAGAGCAGCAAAGGCGCAACGGCCATTCACCGACGAGCCGATTTTGATATTGAGAGTGCGGCAATATTGTTAAAAGCAGGCGACCGAGGACACCTTCCAGTCATCCACCAGCTTAATGAAGTCGCCCAGCCCTTCTTCATTTAAGTGCGAGCGCTCCGTCCATGTTTGTCCACGATTCGGCCCAAGCCACTTCACCAAGTAACAGGTGCAGCCACCTTCAGTTTTCCGATCGACAACACCCCCATACAGGGTACGCATCATTGTCATCGGGAGCTGAATCAGCCTGGGCAGCAACAGGCACTGTCACGCGAGAGGCGCGAAGGGCATGCGACCGATTCCGTTTCTGTCGCCGACCCTCTTTGGTGTTGGCGAATTCAACACAACCTTAGCCATTTTGGCAGCGTCCTCGAAATCAAGTACAGGCGCACCAGAATGACTTCGACAAGGTAAACTCAAAAATGAGGAATCAAGACACCGAACACTGCGTGGCAGAGTCCCGACACCTTAGCCTGAGGAAGGGTGAGTGTAACAGTGGTGCTCAGAGCATAAACTACTTTACTGTACCACCCTGTAAAAAGTACGATGAGGTGTTGCTGGAAGTACTATTTCTGAATAAGATATAGTATTTTGCATAATATGCCCACTTCCTTCCACAGTCTGTGGAAAGAGTGGCGTCGGGCAATGCTGGCGCATGCGGCGCATGGCACTTCCAGTTCTCAGTCCCCACCGATGCTGCTGCTTCTGCCGAGCGACTGCAAGCAAATCGTCTGGAGCTTCCTCGATGCGCGGGATCTGTGTCGAGCGGCGCAGGTGGCGCGTTACGCCGAGCGCGGCGTCGAGCTGGCGCCGATCTGGCAGCGCTGTCTGCAGCAGCTGCATCACCAGGAGAAGACGCGCTGGACGACCCACAAGGTGCCGATTGAGTGCGGACTGCGACGTCAAGGCGGCAGCCGCGATCTCACTGCCAGCGTCCAGGAATCGCGGGGGCTGCAGGCGCTGTGGCAGGCCAAAGACGTCGAGGACGGTGACGCGACTGCACCAGCCGACGCTGCAGCGCCGTCTCCGAGCTGGCGGAAGCTGTATCAGCAGTTGTTTGTGGTGCGTGCTCGTGTGGATCTATATATCGCACCTGTGTGTGAGCAGAGATGACTGAAACGACTGTGTGCTGCCCTTTCATGCAGAGCATCAAGGCGTTTGATGGTGCGGACGTGGCCTTCCAAGTGGCCAAACAAGAGATCCAGGAGCTTAAGCGCGCACGAGGAGAGCTCAAGGAACTGGTGCAGGCGTCCAAGCAGCGCAATCAGAGCGAGAAGTACTTGCGACGGGTGCAGATGAGCTGTGCGCGGTGGATGAATCGGTCGAGTCGACGGCAGACGGCGGCCAAGCACTTGCGCTCCGCGCAGCTGACGTCGCTGTCGCGCTCCGAGGTCACGGAAGAGCTGCAGCGCGTGGAGACTTCGCTTCAGGTGCAGTCCAAGCAATTATTCACGCTGAGGTCGCAGTACCAGAAGAGCCTGCACCGAATGACGGTGGAATTGACCAAGCACGCACCACTGCTGTCCCGAAGACCACCGTCGTCGATGTCGTGATCAACGTCACAACTTGCGATCCAGTGGTTTAAAAACTGGGTCGATGGCGAAATGTCCCACAGAGGCCTGTGCGGGCATTGTCAGCACTCGGACGCACCCACACACAACACTTTGGGAAGAATCTTGCGGTGGAATGAAGCGACGTGAGGGTGGCTGTGCGCTGAGAGCGAAAGCGTTGCCATTTGCTTCTCCGCGGGCCATTGAGAGGGATGTTAACGTCCGCGTGCGTCGTTGCACGACTCTGCAAAATTGGGTTAAACCTGGCTGGTGTGACTGAGCCAAGGAAGGACTAGCTCACTTTAAAAAGACTTCCAAGCTCCGCGTCGACGACCAAGATGGTGTCCGTTGCATTGGTCGCGTATCGCGCTTCGCTTGTGGCATTTTTGGTGAAGGTGACAGGCTCACCGATTGGGCATAACCGAGGAGAACGCGTTTTCCCAGTCGTTATCTCGCCCCAATCCCGCCTACGGAGGCGTTTACACGCCTGTAGTTGGTGGTGAAGGAAATACGTCCGCAACGAATGAATTTGCGCCGCGTGCCGACGGCCGCACGGATGTCGATCGTCTCGCCACGGCATTGAACAAGTTCGTAGACGTTGACGTCACGGTTTTGCTGATTGACGAGAGTGGGCCGCGTGCCGTGGTCGAGCAGCAACTGGTCAGGCGCCGAAGACACTGACCACGTGGCCTCAACAGCAGCGCCGCCATATTGTACGCAGATCTCGACCCCGTCCAGTTCATGGACGCCATACCTCGAACCTCGGGAATCCTGAGCCGAAGTAATCAAGCTCTTGTGCTAACGGCCGGTTGCCAGCGTAGTCAGACAAAGATCTCGTGTGCCCAGCAGCAGGAACAGTTTGCGCCAGCCTGGCTTGGCCTGAGCCACGGGTGGGCAGCGGCATCCGTGCTCGAAGACGAACCAAGTGCAATGTGAGTTTGGATGGAGTTCCAACCGGATCATATCAAGGCGTTGCTGGAACAGTACGACGATGCACAAGTCCCCGTATTCTTTGCGGGAAGTCGCTACATGGGTACTGCCAACGTGACGCGCGATAGCGGCGGCCGGGCAAAGGATGCATTTGCACGTGATTTGAACCCTGGCTTCTTCCACATCGCCTTGACCAACATGGTGGGAAAACTGGGACGCAGCTTGTCGTTGACATTGACGCAGGTCCGGTCCGGGGGTGTCGAACCACCCGATCCGCGCCGTCAAAACTGTCGATGTTGAGCCACTGACTCCACGAGTGACATCAGCGAGTCAATCTGTGGTTCAAGAGTGCAGGATTTAGCCAAGCAATCGGCCACCGACGATTGCAAGCCGAACGAGCGTAATCATCATCGTCACCATCATCACCACCACCACGACCATAGCCATAATAATCATTAGTGAGCACAAGCCCGGAGATTCGACGACGTGATTCCTTCAACGGATCGGTTGGTAGGTCTTTAATGGTAATTCGTTTCCTCCATTTCATTTTATCATTAGTCTTCACCATTGCACGTCACAGATCTAATAGGACACGTATTGCACACATTTGCCAACAGTCGAAATCGCCAACTGCCGCAGCTGCATCTCCAGGTCACTATCGATTCATGAGTGTCGATCTAGCTCACTTCAACTCAGGTCTGACCACATGGAACCACTGAGCCATAGAAACACAAAGGTGCGGCTTGATCGGGCAATGAGCAACGCTGCGTCGTGATTGCCGGGTTCTCGGATCGCCGAATATTTTCGAGTCGACCCAATTTTGCGTAGTCGTCGCACCATTTGGATTCGCACGAACGAAGAGCTGTGTTCCAGTGACCTGCGTTTCTCTTATATTACAACGATGTTGCGAATCCGCAGCGCAGCTCGAGCGCTCAAACATCGACTGCCACTTCGCAACACGCTTCGCATCGATCCAGATGGTTGCCGTCCAGTCGATCCTCGCTCTTAGCGCTGCCATAGTCGCCACGAAGGTGACTGCCGTTCCCATTCCCACCACCCACAAACACCCGGACGCGAACATGCTGTCGTATCGTCATCCGGCTTTCAATGGCCCAGTTCCTCGTGAGCCCGTCATGTACCAACCGCCATCCCCTGACGGACAGTCAGATGTGGAAAATCTGGCAGAGATACTCGACAGCATCGAATAAGAGCCCAATCCGTTCGAGATGCGCTCATCTGGAAAATTGACCAACGTGCCGTGGCTAGCTCCCTACTGGCCTAGCTATAGGGATGGTATCAATGTTCGCTGGAATGGCGATGAGCCAGGCGTACGGTCTTGATCCGGAGGGCGTTAATGGACGACGTTTCGCTGAGGACAGCGATTGCGCGGAGGGCAGCTGCGGCTGTAATACACGTAGATACAGTTAGCGACATGCTGTATAAAATGAACAGGCATTTTACAAACCAGCCATCAACGACACGTCACGACACATATCCTCCATCACCATCCATTCCAAGACGAGCTCGCAACCATCCATCAGACGATTGGTCAGTAGC